>WOGN01000362.1:1535-26038 GCA_015342105.1 Leptinotarsa texana
CGTGGCATGATACTTCATACACTCCTTGTGACTCCAGTGGTATCTGATCCTTGGGATTACGAAGCATGGACCTTATTGTCCGTTCTGGTACGAATGAAGTTGCAATGTTGTGTCGGTACAGAATTCTGCTGATTTTATCTGTTGTTCCTGTAATATATGGTAGTGTGGTTGTTATGACTGGTGTATCTCGAGTTTTTTGTTGTTTTCGTGTGGTCTTGGAAGCCGCTTTTATGCTTTTTTCTGAGTAGTTATCATTTGTAGAGATGTTTCGATGGTAATATTAAATGTACGTCACAAAAAGGATTTGAAGCTTTATAACTTCTATTTAATTATCTGCGAGTGCTTTCGACAGCTGGTCGTATTTTTATAAAAGGACATCACACTTTGTCAATGAGAAATCATTCTTAGACAAGAAAGTTTATTTATCTACTTATCTATCAATCATCTGCAAGGAAAACAAATTCCAAAGTAAAGTGACTGTTCTTAAAATGTAGGACTCCATATGCGAATAAATAAACTGCGTCTTTTCTCAGTAATTCTAAAGAGTGGTGGTGAATTGAAAGTTTCAGCTCAGCTTGAAAACTCTAAATTTGAATTGAAATTGTTCGGAAGAATGTCGTCGACAAATGTGCCTTCCGGAAACTTTATAAGCGAAACGACAATCTCTCTTCCCGACATTTCCTCCTGATTGGACAAGTTCACTTTTAATATTTCACTACCCGAAAGTTCAAGCGATGCTGAAATGAACAGGCGACCATTTTAATTCTTCGGATGATCGGGTGCATTCCGTTCGACCGAGAATAGCCATTTGTGCTCGCAGATTCCCAAAGCGAAGTTCTTTTATGAATAACAGTCGTCTCGGTTTCCCACCAATTGCGACGCTAACTTTGATGTAGCCGAATAATTGAAGAATTGTGGCGCCCAGCAAATTACGCGGTGCAAGTGCAAGTGCATCTGTCTCTTCGCTGTGTTGCCAGATGACTGCAGATTTAATTGTATCTTGGACCAGACAAGAGCGTAAACATGGTCGTTGAAGGTTGATAATGAAACAATCACATATCCAATAATCAATCGGTTTGATGCTGCATTTCCAGTGGGTCATATTACTGTTTTTCTATCAATGGAGTGACAACAATAGTATGGTCATTTGAAGTATAGACCATGTGTAAATGAAACATTACCCTGAAATAAATTATGACAACAGATCAACTATTTGATCTAATACTCCAATCAAAGAAGTCGATAACTGTTCTGTGATGGAAAATATTTGAACAGTTGCATTTGATATTGTTCTGTGGGGTATTGTTCTCATGTATGGAGCTCCTCTCCTAAACATACCCTGAGATTTCTGGATTCCATCCAGAAAAGAGTCATCCGTCTGATTGGGGACGCGAACATCACTTGCAACTTTGATAGTTTGGAACATCAAATAAAGGTTGACGATTTTTCTCTCTTCTATAGATACTTCCACGGGAAGTGTTCAAGTGACTTGGCACATTTTATTTTACGAAAACCGGTACATATCAGAAATACGCGATGGACTGTGTCTGTTCATCGTTTTGAGGTTCAACTCAGTAAACCTCGAACTTCACTGTTCAAGAACTCTTTCATTTGAGAACTGCGTTCATGTGAATGAACTTTTTTCGAATCAAATCCAGTGTGAATCGCTGTTTCCTGTAATGCTTGTATTTTATCCTTGAAAAAAGAAAACAAACTGAACCTTGTTTTTTTTATTCCTTGAAATTCTATCTTTGAAGTTTTCGGTAGATTGGACGATTTTTGACGAGAATGACAATTAATTTTCTGTAGCAATTTTTTTAATGGCTTCATTTTAGAAACGGATGATCCGGAAAATTCCGGTTTCTCTCAAATGGTACTATCAATAATGATAATTTAACAATTTACACAGACATTTTTCAATTCTAGACGTGTTGCACTAATACCGTAGCTTCATCGGTAGTAATAAATAATACACACTTGTGGTACATTTGTGGTCCAGTGTCTAGCTACTATTTATTACTATCATTGAAGGTATTATTTATTACACTATTTATTATTTATTACCATATTCATTACTACCGATGAAACTATTATCGTTTATTACAGTGTTTATTATTTATTACAGTATTTATTACTTCCGATGAAACTATTATTATTTACTACAATAGTTATTACTACCGACGGAGTTATTATCGTTTATTAAATTATTTATTACAGTATTTATTACTTCCGATCAAGCTATTATTATTTATTACCCGTTGGACTACAATTGCAGCCCAGTGTATACTATTTATTACTATCGCTGAAGCAACGGTGTTTACTCCATTTCAGAACTGAAGCACTGTCTTCTGTAACAAGCATTGTCATGAAATAACAGTTTGAGTCATAATCCAATTCCCCAGATAATTTCAGAATAGAAGAAAACACTAGTTATCAGCTTCAATCAGATAGATCATGCTCATTCCTTCCATATATTATGTAGGTTGTGTCATTAGCAAAGGTGATAAAGCTGTAGGGAGCCTCATGAGTATCTACTGAGAAGGACAAAGAAAGAGTGACATTTGTCGAACGAAAATGTCGGTTGAACATTTCTATTGGGGTCTCCCATGTTCATTGAACATAGGAACAATCACAATATGCTGTCTGTTTAACAAATAAGGTGAATTTTCATTCTTCTCAAAAAATATTTTTTATTCCATCAATTTCTATTCTGTCCCTTTCAAAGTAGCTCTCCTCAGATATAACACACTTGTGCCAGCGTGCCACTTTTTGGATTTTATCTCCTCAATCGCCGCAAAACGCCGTCCTTTCATGACAATCTTGGATACAGAAAAAACTGCAGGAGGCCAAATCTGATGAATACGGTGGCTGAGGCATAATTACGAATTTGTTTTTGGTTAAAAACTATGAACAAACAATGATGAGTGAACAGATTCATTATTGTGATGCAAAAGCCCTAAATTGTTTTTCCACAATACCGGAAGTTTTCTTCGTATAGCTTTTCAGGATAATATTCCAAATTGACCGTACGATCATGTGGCAGGAACTCCTGATGCACTACGCCACGGATATCGAAGAAAACAGTGCGCAAAACCTTGACATTCGATGAAACTTGGAGTGCTTTCTTGGTCTTGGTTCTCCTGGAATCTTCCATTGGGACGAAAAGTTCTATAGCATGAGTCAATCGATATGCCGACATACTCAGCAACTTTTCTATTGATGATTCGACGATTATCCATAACAATTTTCTTCACTTTCTCAACATTTTTATCGTTTGTTGATATGCTGGGGCATCCAGGAAGAGCGTCGTCTTTCACATCTTCTCTATTTACATTTACTCAGATTAGGCTACGCCCAACGATTTTATTATTTTTTTATCTCATCAATACCGTATATTGCTGAGGATAGTGGTGTGATGACTGCTACCTAGGACCTTCCCAATTATTTTTAGCTTTTAGTACATTATCTATATCATTAGGTACTACCTTTTTTCATAAAACCGTTTAACGTATTTTTTTTACTTATTTTATTTTCAAGTTTTTAGTTTCTAATTTTTATCGACCCTAATGCCACACAGTCCTCGACACGATACAAAATATTGATTTGGGTGAGAGATCCATGCTTGTATCCCGATTATGAGTTGACAAAGTTCTTAGTGTAGATTATATTGGATTGGGATCTTTTTCATAGTGTACTACTATAGTACTAGTACTAGTACTATAGTACTAGTGAACCACATATTGACATAGTTGGGAAAAATATGTAATCCGTCATTTTGTAGCTGCGGTCATCTTGGATTCACAATGATATAGAATCTATAAAATTGTATTGTCATCAGAACTGAATGTGCGTCCTAATGTGAATATGTCAAATATGTTAGGAAGGGGGGTCAAACTTCACTTACTAAATTGGTCCCAAACAAACACACACGGCAAGATGAAAATGGCACACTGACTGATCAAAAATAACATGTAAACTTCGTCAATAAGTAGTTTAACTACGTTTCTATAATGATATTCCCGTGATTAATTATGAGGCTTTCGCGGTTAGATTTAATTTATATCACTTGCCTTGTTTGGAGTTGTTGATCGTCTTTCATTTGGGAGTACAAATGCTGTTTTTTCCCTGAGATCATACTCGTATTCATATCCTTGCGGTGGAAGTTAACTGCTGCTAATTAGTTACTGGACGGGTCTCAATAATGAATTTAATTTCCTTATTATTTGGGTAGGCAGGTAGCCGGGTGGTCATTACATAAAACAACTAGGTTTTGATGAGAATTAATTACACTAGCTAACAAACAAAAAAAATTGCAACTAATTTTATAATGGCTATACATGAGAAGTTAAAGCATTCCGCTGCGAATTCAACATTAAAAATTTTCCATCACGAAAAGATTTTGAGTTATAGTTATTTTTGTTTTACACAAAAATTTCACTTATTATAGGGAAATATAAGATAAAAACAAAGAAAAAACAAATATTTCGAAGATAACAGACTTTATTTACAATACACATGAAAAAACATTCAAATGAAGTCTTCAGTGCATAACCTTTTTCAAATGTTGACTTCAGTTCATATGTTTCATCGTTTTTCCCTCATAAGGAACCAACAATAATCCCCTATCATTGCTGATTCTCACTACCTTGGTTACGTTGCTCCCTTGTTAGTATGTCTTAGTGAAAAATTCAAATGGAAGTGCAAAAAATTGATTTTGAGAGACATGCGACATCCCATTCTGCAGTAGTATTTAAGTCGTTCTTCTACAAGTGTTTCGTAATTTTCTACTTCCTTATTCCCTTAAAACACCAAAACAAATCTCTTGAAAGAACTCCACGCAGCTAATTCAACATTACTTAATTTTTGATCAAATTGTTGATCACTTAGTAGTTTTCTAATTTGTGGTCCAACAAATATACCTTCCTTGAGCTTGGCATCACTTAATTTTGGAAAAACTTGTTCAAAATATTTAAACGCATCACCTTCTTTGTATAATGCTTTTACAAAATGTTTCATTAACCCCTGTTTAATGTGTAATGGATGTAACAAAACGTTTTTGGGATTAACAAGAGGTATATTTTTCACGTTAGCTTGACCTGGAATATATTTATCTCTCAGAGGCCATTCTTTTACTCGATAATGGCTCTGTGTCGCCCTACTAACCCAAAGGCAAAGAAAACAGAAAAAATACTTCCAAAGGCAAAGAGAACAGCCCGGAAGACCTAGTAATAGTCCTATGACTTTTAGTTCACCACATATTTGCCACTTATACATATTACAACTTATTGAATTTAGAATAAATGACATACCTTCTTGTATTTCTTTAATGGCAACTGCATGTGCAAGAGTAAAAGAGGGTCTATTGTTACCATTATGGAGCAGAACGGCTTTTAAACTTGTTTTAGACGAATCTATAAATGAACGTCTTTCGACCGGGTTATGTGCAAATCCTAATTTTGCCATCATATCATTTGGATTTACACAAACACACATTTCATCCTGCGTAATAAAAAACTAGGATAGCTCTTGGTTACGGTTTCTAAATATTGTAACTTTCGTTTCAGGGGGTGGTAAATTCCATTGTTGTAATCTAGACTCTATTAGTTCAGCATTCTCCTTGGAAAAGTGGAGGAAAAAGGGAAAAGCAAATTTGGAATGTCTTGTTATTAAATTTCTGTGAAAAAAATCAACTCAAATATCTTACGTGTTAGGAAATTTTTACGATCATTTTCGCCCTTTGGGGCCAATAATTAACAAAGAACTGCCTTTAGCATAGCAGTCGTGAATTTGCTATAAACTAGTGTTACCTTTCCATTCCTCATAAAAAAATATAAAAATATATATGAAAATTCAAAAAGAACTGTATCGAGGAGAAATACATACGTACTAGAAAATGAATATTTCCAAATGAAATCTTGAAATATTCATCTGTCCCAACTACCTACACCGTAGATTCTAGTAAATGCCTGTCGGTAAACAATTACTTCTCCGGATAATACTACGCAGAATATTAAATTACATCCGACAGACATTTATGCAAGATACCTGACAGAAGGTTAGTCTTGCAGATGTTTCTCATTTATCCAGAAGCAGGACCATGCTGAAATTATTCGAATTTACTAGATTCTACGGTGTAGGCAGTTGAGAGGGATGAATATTTCAAAATTTTATATTTCAAATTTTTATGAAACAATGTATCATCAAATTAATGAAGCTATCCAACATTGCATCGACAACATTGCTACAATGCACAGCACTGAGTCACTCCTGAATTGAATGCACAGACTTAAAAATACAACTAGCATTTGCAGACACCAACACGTGTGTTGTTTTTAGCTTAATGTTTCATTTGTTACGTAAGGAATATGCCACTGCTTGCTACTTGCTGGCCTGCCAGGCCATGAATGAATCATGTGGGAGGAAACCCACAATAGGCTGATACAAACTAATCACCGACTGGTAGTCCAAGCTTTCATTATAAATATGAGAAAAGTTCAAACATGAAAGTATGAGAAAATTACGTGAACAGCGACAAACTTGGAAAATAAGGAAACATGCTTCTTTGCTTTCGCTACTCCATCTTTATACAAAAAATTATGGAAAACTTCCAAAGAAAGGAAGAACGCCTTAAAGTTCACAATGAACTCTATACAAAGATGTGTAGAACATGCATAGAAGTAACTTTCTTACTTACTGGAAAAAAAGCCCCCTAGAAACAACTATCAGGTTGTTTCAGAAGTCTACTTCCAGTTATAATGTCTCAGTGAATACTTATTCAATTCAATCAAAATGATTGTCATTTGAATCAGTGCACTTTTGACAATGTAACACAAGTAGATTGATTTCGTCAGCATGAAAATTGTGTGCACGGGATTCCATGAAGTCAACGAAGGACTGAGGCTGTTTGACGAAGTCGAAGTGCTCAAAAAGATGGTAGTCGATTGGAAATAAGTCTGGAGAGTATGGTGGGTAAGGCGACGAATAGAGCGTAGAGCTCAATTCGTTCAATTTTCGGGTGGTGACTTGTGAAACGGGCAGACAAGCATTGTTGTGTAGTAGGATTGGACCTCTTCTGTTGATCAGTGTCAGCTGCTGCTGCTAAATTTCGTCGATTTCCTTAAAATAGGACTCTGCTGTTGAAGGATTACTCCGGTTGCAGAAAATTATAGTGAATCTCACCAGCCGCTGACCACCATACCGTAACCATGTTTTCTTGAAGGTTTTCGCCTTTGGGAAGTGTCTGGGTGACTCATAGATGTCCAACTATTGTCCTGAACGACTCCTGTTGTCGTAGAGGATCCACTTTTCACCACACGCGACGATAAGATCCAAAAAGGATCATTTTGGTAGTGCAAAAGCTAAGAAGAATAGAATTCGAAATGTGACAGTTCTTCCGCCATCCCACGCACTGTTTGTGATGGATCAAACTACACCAGGGTCTTCAAATTCTCGTCCTGGATTACTGTTGGTCGAAGACTAGCCCCGAAGTTTTTGGATCTTATCGTCACGTGTGGACGTGTGGTGAATAGTGGATCCTCTACGACAACAGGAGACGTTCAGTACAGTGGTTGGACATCTTGAGCCACCCAGACACTTCCCAAAGGCGAAATCATTCAAAGAAACATGGTTAAGGTAAGGTGGTCAGCGGCTGGTGAAATTCAGTATAATTTTCTGCAGCCGGACCAATCCTTCAATAGCAGAGTCCTATTTCAAGGAAATCGACAAAATTTAGCAGCAGCAGCTGATGCTGGTCAACAGAAGAGATCCAATCCAATTGTATTTTTAAGTCTGTGTATTCAATTCAAGAGTGACTCAGTGCTGTGCATTGTTGCGATGTTGTCGATGCTTCATTAACTTAATGATAGATTGTTTCAAAGTTGATTCAGGTATCCTGATTTGAAAGTAATTAAATGTGACTTGCAATATTAAATTCATGGCCTGAAAATGAATATGTCGAAATATTTCATGTCTCCCAACTACCTACACTGTAGGTTCTAGTAAATGCCCGTCAGAACACAACTACTTCCTAGGCCTATACCACGCTGGATATTTGAATATATTCGACACACATTTATGTATGTTTCCTCACAGAGGATAATCTTGCTATGATGAGATATAATTCAATATTAAGCGTAGTATTAGCCGGAAAAGTAGTTGTTTTCAGGCGGGCATTTACCAGAACCTACTGTGTAGGTATGTTGGGAGAGATGAATTTTTCAAGATTTCATTTGGAAATATTCATTTTCTACTACCTACGTATGTATATCTCCTCCATACAGTTCCCAGACATGGTTTGAGCTTTGTTAGATTCATGACTTGCTATGAATCTAACAATGCAATAGGTATTCATAATGTTAGTAAATATATAAAAATCTCTTCAACCTAAAGGTACGAATGTTGGATAGTCACATCTGACATTTTTTTGGAAATCGGAAATTAAATTCTTCACAGCGTAAATATGACATATTTTTTTATCTTTCTTATATATTTTTATATGTTTTTATTAGGGCTGAAAAGATAACAGCCAATTTACGACTGTAATGCCAAAGGCGGTTCTTTGTTGATTAATTATTGGCCCCAAAAGGCGAAAATAATCGTAAAAATTTACTAACACGTAAGATTTTTGAGTTAATTTTTTTCACAAAAATTTAATAAACAAGAGATTCCAAATTTGCTTTTCCCTTTTTTCTCCACTTGTCCAAAAAGAATGCTGAACTACTAGGGTCTATATTACAACAATGGAATTTACTACCCCCTAAAACCAAAGTTACAATATGCAGGATGAAATGGTGTGATGGCAAAATTAGGATTTGCACATAACCCGGACGAAAGGCGTTTATTTATAGATTCGTTTAAAAGCCGTTCTGCTCCATAATGGTAACAATAGACCCTCTATTCCTCTTTCACATGTAGTTGCCATTAAAGAAATGCAAGAAAGTAAGTCACTTATTCTAAATGCAATAAGTTATAATATAATATAATATAAGTGGCAAATATGTGGTGACCTAAAAGTCATGGGACTATTACTAGGTCTTCCGGGCTGTTCTCTTTGCCTTTGGATCAGTAGGGCAACACAGAGCCATTATCGAGTAATAGAATGGCCTCCCAGAGATAAATATATTCCAGGTCAAGCTAACGTGAAGAATATACCTCTTGTTAATTCCAAAAACGTTTTGTTACATCCATTACACATTAAACAGGGGTTGATAAAAATTTTCTAAAAGCATTATACAAAGAAGGTGGTGGGTTAGAATAACTTTTAAAAAATCTGTTCAAAATCTGTTTCTCCATTAATCAGCTGTCGCCCTCATACGAACGACAAGGGACTAACGAGGTCTTACCTTTTAACGTGTGATTCCTAACACGTTCCTTAAACAAGTTTTTCCAAAATTAAGTGATGCAGAGCTCATAGAAGGTATATTTGTTGGACCACAAATTAGAAAACTACTAAGTGATCATCAGTTGGATCAAAAATTAAGTAATGTTGAATTAGCTGCGTGGAGTTCTTTCAAAAGAATTGTTTCGGCGTTTTTAGGAAACAAAAAGGTAGAAAATCACGAAACACTTGTAGAAGAACGACTTAAAAACTGGATTAATGTTGGTCTAACACTTCGGGGCTAAAATCTCCGGAACGAAATTTCACAAACCAACGTCGAATAGTGTTCATCAACACCATCATTGGTTAGTTTTTCGTGCTGTTTCGGTAGCGCTTTATTTCAATCTGAATTCGTACAGACAAATTGGCTAAAAATCGCTTAACGATATTATAGAGACCACAGTGATTTGGAGAAGAACTCCCGATAATCTGTTCAAAATCTGTTTTCCCGTTAACTGCTGTCGCCCCCCTACGAACGACAACTCTCAGAAGTCGAAACTTGTGCGAGCTACGAACTAACGAGGTCTCACCTTTTAACATGTGATTCCTAACACGGAATCAACAAAATAATTCATTAAATGGTAAACAGTGGGAAGTTTGGAATGAGTCCCCTGTTATTGTTAATAGTTGTCAAGCCACACTTGTGGCGTAAATTGAGAGAAATGTTTAAAATTGTTGAGACCGCTACATGACAACAGGTTTCTGAATGCCTTCGACAGCTTTGAAATCGAAAAGTGCGGAACGAGTTCTATGAATAGCGACAAAGGTCATATTTTGAATAATCCTTTGTTTGGTCTTATTCGTAATACTTCCAAATGAAAAACGACAACTATTAGAGATGATCACTAACATAGAGGAAATACATAACACATTAGACGTATTAAAAACTGGTAGTTTAGTATGGGATCAATAACGACTACTAGCATATAAAAACACTAACATAGTAGAACAATTTAGTCATAATGACCTAAGGAAGCTAACTTGGTTAACGGAACGCGCGTCGAGAGACCGTAATTTTTGTTCTGGTGTTAGTAAACTGTTTTCAATAAAGGATTGAATCCGTTAGTGTATTTTTGTTCACAAAAAACTTTCATTTTGCTGAAAAACAATCACTTCTAAAACCACCCATTTCAATTTGAACTAAAAATATATTTACAAATTATATCCTAAAAATTTTTCTGTATCCCAGAATGGGACACAAAATGCTGAATGAAAGCTTATTATTTAAATCATGAAAATCAGGATCTTGGCTATTCCTCACATAGAGCAATTTTTTAAAAAAATGTAGTTTCAAGGATGTTTTGGAAGTAGTTCAATGAACATGGTTTTAAATGACCCAAAACAGTAAAGATTCGTTTTTCAACTTGGCGTTGCCGCCAATCGCGTATCTGAAGTAGTTTTAATTTGCACCTTGTTGTCTCAAGCACTGCTTTCAATTTTGACATGATGGATGGAATATAATATATCTAATTTGTGAATTCACTTATGAAAGGAAGTTTTGAAAACAATGAAGAATGACCTCATTTCTCTGACGAAATATAGTCTACACATTAACAAAAAAGCTAGGCACTAGGTTAGATCATATAACGCTAAAATAAATGTGATGTGATGACAGTTACGTTTTTAATATTAGAAGAATTATATCTTGAAATAAAACAAAATGAATACATGTGTGTTACAATAATCCAACAACACCGTTTATCTAGACAAGAGAAATCTTCCCTTTCCTTTTTCAACGACTTTTCTTCATTATCTCCAGCTTTTTATTCCATTTTCCCATTTACAAAAGACACATACCAGCACGAATTTTATATGGCTTACGCGAAAACAAATTCCACCTGCCTCACAAATATTTGTTTTTCCGGATCCGTGGATGCATAAAATCCAAATCTAGTGAGCTTTCGCGGAGGAAATATGGTCGGGAAATCCTGAAATTTCCTTCGAATCGAGCGAATAGCAACCCGAAGGCGGATACAGCTTAAAGGGAGTAGAGAAATTTTGCGCATCTCTTGGGGATTAAAAGATGTTTTTATGAAGGTAGTGACAATGTTTTATATCGCTGTCCACCGAGGATGTGAGAGTAGGTAAAAGATGCGGTATTTACATGAGTAACGTTCATTATTCAATTCAATTCAATTTATTAACTTCTGTTCAAAATTAAAATCTGTTTTTTCGTTAACTAGCTGTTGCATCCCTACGAACGACAACTGTCAGAAGTTGAGACTTGTGGGAGCTGAGGACTAACGAGGTCTTACCTTTTAATGTACGATTCCTAACACGGATTGGACGATAGCAAGTGAAAATCGATCGTTTAGCCTGAGGCTTGAACCAGCGACCAACACGGAGATCAATTTGAGTGAGTGAACAAAGCACCCACGTTGAACCAACCGACTACCGTCCGACCTTATTTGATAACAATACATATATTTTGGTTACTGCTATACAGAGGTATCTGGTTTAGGAGCAGAATTTGCAAAGATGTCTGTATTGCATTTCGTCACCTTCCAGTTGGTTTCAAATTTGTTTTATATGTAAATTAGTTTCGAGTTAAGAGTATATAATCAATCAAAAAGAAGTTTGGTCTGAAAAAGAATGGACAATGAAAGTACGAACTAGTGAAATTCAAAACGAAGTTTATTGTAATAATGAGGAGGAACCAAGGAAGACAACACGGACTGGTTTTTCTTTTATGCCTTTTAGACGCATCACGGAATCAATAGAATAAGTAACTATACCGACGATCAGCAACAGGCGGGCCGCTAAAGTTCGAATCTCGGACCTCCAAATATTGTTAATATGTTGTGAAGCCAGTATAAATTAATACCTAGATAAGGTAAACTATACCTATAATAATTAAAATAATATTTTTGAGCCACATAGAATTTAACTTGGTACTTATTTTCTCACAAGTTGCCTAGTTTACCTGTTTCACGAGTACCTGCAACTGATGGTTCGATTAGATTCACGTCTAGCCTGGCTAATAAAAGAAGAAGTAACCTCCTTGCAAAACTTAGATACGCAGGGAGCCATAAAGCACTTTGAGTTCATAACAAACAAGCGCAATATGCTGGTTTTGGCTTTTCTAAAATATATTTTGAAATTTTCATATACGCTCAACACAGAGTTATAAGGAAATGGAAACTTGAAAGTTGATCTGATACAAATCGTATTTGCTTTTCGTCGCAAGCTGGATATCTTTGAGAAACATATTGCAATACATTCATTATTTATTTTCCGACAATTTTTGAATATTTGAAGAACTCTGAAGATGACATTGTGCAGTGTTCGTAAAATTTGTGGCCAATCTTAGGAACGAATTTGCAATAAGATTCCAAGACTTTGCAACGATGGGCGAGCTATCTCCGTTTATTAAATCGCCATTTGTAGTTAATGTAGCGGCAGAATGGATAGATGTGGTTGCCAAGTTGTTCAATCTGTCAAAACCATCACTTCAAGTAGAGATAATTAATTTGCTAGATGTGCCTTTGCAAATGTGTAAAACGGTATCCACTGAAGAATTTCGGGCAAAACATGTCCCAGAAAAATATGAAACTTCGAAACTAGCTATAGTGGAATATCTTTCTCAAAGATGAATTTTTGACAAACAAATCGTTCGTGATGTCGTTTTATATTCTAGAAGACATATTTCGAATTTGCTGTTCCTCTCAAGAACCAAACTATTAAAAACTGACTCAAGACCGTCGGTGAAGTATCTCAAATTAATTTAACGTCTTGTGTTTTATAATTCAGAATTTGATTTGAAACCAAAATAATACATAAGTAGCACCTAATTACTATCAGTTCTTTTTTTCTGAACCTCGTTAAAATTTTCGCACAGTATCCGGACCCCACCTAAAACTATTTGCCGACCCCTGAACTATACTATTGCCGAATTGTTATCTATTAGAATTTATAGACGTTCAGTAATATACATTTTCTCAATTATATTTTAAAAGTTTTGTGATTTTTCATTTCTCTAAGGTAGGGTGGGATAAGGGATAAACATTTTTTGAAAAAGTGAACTTGAAGGTTATTGTTGAGAGTCGATCTGGTCACAATATAGGATATTAAGTCATTCATTGAATGTATAGGAATCTACCTGACCCGACAAACGTTGTTTTGCCACATACATTATTTCTTCTAGAAGAATAACACTTACAATCAATAACAATCTCTCAATGCTATAGTGTGTACAATATTTTTCGTTAGTCCACGTTCAGCTAACACAAACAAACTGGATGGTTTGCCCACTCTAGAGCATGCCATGTAGAATTGACCGTGTGAAAAACATGGTGTACTCAAATACAAGCCACAAACGGATATCAATTTTCAATGACCAATCGTGTGCCGTTGCACAGCCGTTGTGTATTCAAATTACGGAGCGCTCCAACTTTGTAAATATGGGGTGTGTGGCAGAGTTCAAAAACTCTGTGAGATAATTCACAGCTTCGGTGGTGCTGTGGTGCTGTTTAGTGAGTGAGAAGTGACATCGGTAGACGCCTGGTGGGAATAATTGTTTGATAATGTTAACGTTATTCTTGGCGATTCTTTGGTACAAGTGATTCTGAATAGACAATCCATGACGGTTGAACGCTAAGAAACTAAAAACTAAGCGAGTTGTAAACATGGAGTCCTAAGATCATCTATATACTTAGATACTTAAAAGTTAGAAAAACTGGTGAATTGTTAAAAATTGTCATTGAACTTTGTATTTTCATGAAATTATATGAAAATTAGTTTCCATATTACTAACCAAAACACTTTAGCTCTCAGTACTCTGTGGTATGAATCTTCAAGATCTTAGTTAGCAGGGTACTTTCATAAATTAATCAAAGTAATGATATTCGTACTCTTATAACAGAAATTATATTTCGACGATGTTTATTAATTGAAATTTAATGAAAAGAAATAAATATTCACTGTGAAACAGTTGTCCGAGTCAAAAAAGATTTCACTGAAAATAAAGAAAAGTCCGTATCAAACACATTTGAAAATATTCAACAATGTTTTGATACGTTTTATTATTATTTTATGTAATGAGGGTGTACCAATTTGACTGTTTCATCTGAAGGACTCGTCTTCGTTATCTCTGACTTGTAATATTTTTATAATTCACATATCTTTTTCGACACGGTCAACCTCATTAACGGTTAATCTTCTTTGCTTCTTTCAAAAACATTTCATTTTTTAAAGACAAAGCACAAGTACTACAGAAAAATCCTAAAGACAATCTAAGATCGGTGCCTGTGCTATTCTCTAAATATGATAATGAACATTATCGAAATATCGAAATAACTTGTGTTGCATTTCCGTCTACTATTCACCCAAAAAAACTCCAACTTTTGTTCTTAACTAGTCTCAAGACTTCCCTCACGAACATAGATAACGCTCATCACCGAGGTAGCATATTTTCAATGATTGTGATTATGCTGAACCGTGGCTTACATAATGACAATTTGGTTTATATTGTTAGGCTCCAAACCATAGCGGTCCGCAAAGTCAACATAACCCATGTCATCGATCAAATTCAGCCTGGTTTATGCTTCACACACAATTTGTTTTATTTAAATTTAAAGATAGGAAGCACTCAATGAAAGTCCTTATATGTAATAAGTGGAAGTATTTATTAAAAATTACTTTAAATTTTGTAACCACGGTTTTAAAGTGTTGTGCTCGACCATTCCAGGAATGCATAATACAAGTCAGGCACACATCTTCATAAACTTATGTTTGACATAAGATAGTTAGAAAAAGGCTTTTATTTTGGTGATCGTTACTTTTTTGGTAGTACATATAAAGTATTCATTTGAAGTTATGTTTCACAGAATCTGGTAGTTAAGTTGAACATAAGCTATTTGACTGATAACACCAAATTTTCCAATATAATAAGTACCTGCGGTGATAGTACGGCTCGTAACTTTGAGGTCTATGGTTCGAATCGTGATAAGTTATCTTTATTTTATTTATTTAATCTTTTCAAATGACTTACTTATATAATGTTAATATATAATACCTTTTCCGTTTTGGTTTCATTTGCTGCATTTATTATCGGATACATTAGCTCAGTGGTTCCCAACAGGTGGTCCGCGGACCCCTGGGGGTCCGCAAGCCATGCCAGCGGGGTCCGTAAAATATCATTAGAATTTATAAAAATGTACATATTTGGTACACTGGTACAGTAATAGATTTTAAGTTTTTGCAGCTTTCTGAGCACTAAGCGAATGATAACTTAATTTCGTCTGGCTTTGTCCGGCAAATAACGATAGCGCACCTAGCGCACTCTATTGCCGTCATTGTAACTAGATGGGCGAATAGTGTTTCGGTAGGATTACAAACAAATTACTAATATGGCAAGTAACGTTAAAGAAACATTGCTGGTCAGACTTAAAACATTTGACATGTACGTTCTGCAATTGGATGAAAGTAGAGATATATCAGAAAAGCAATAATGTTGGTTTTCACACCATATTTGTGGGAGGACCAGATATTCGAAGATTTTCTTTTTTCGTGCGAATTACTTACACAACAGCAGAAGATATTTTTACTGCATTAAATACTTTTTTTTCAAAAACATCATATTACGTGGACAAAATGTATGGGAGTGTCTACGGATGGAGCAAAATCAATGGCTTGCAACAGAACAGGACTTCAAGCTCGTACCAAAGAAGTTGCCCCAGAGGTGAAATTGATACACTGCTGTATTCATCCTGAAGCCTTAGTTGCCAAAAAGTTGCCTGAATATTTGCAGAAGACCTTTAACGAAGTACTTCAAATTATTAACTACATCAAAGCAAGACCTCTGCAATCCAGATTATTTTCTTTGTTGTGCAAAGAAATTGGCACTGAGCATGAAGAACTTCTTAATCATATGGAAGTAAGATGGCTCTCACGAGGTAGGATCTTGACAAGGTTTTTTGAGCTTAGAGATGAGATTCGTGTCTTCCTTATTGACATAAGACTTTTCCTGGCTCTGCTCAACTGCCTACTTAGCTGATGTGTTTGAACACTTGAATGTGTTAAACTTTAGTTTGCAAAGGCAAAATGTAGACATGTTCAAAGTTGAAGACAAGATTAGTGCTATGGTCAAAAAGTGCCAGATCTGGGCGACTCGGATTAAATATGAGTCATTTACTAACTTTCCCACTTTAAAACAATTTCAGGAGTCTTCAGAGGTGAGTCTTCCTGAACAGATAAAGAGTATTGTAGCTGAGCATCTACGCAACCTGGCTTCCACTTGTAGATATGTCTAGCTGTCGTACGATAAAAGCATTTTTAATAGTGAACAAATTACAGACTTCTGGGCAAAAGCACGCAAGGACTACAAAAAGCTTGGAGATAAGGCAATGAAAAAGATACTTCCGTTTGCAACTACGTATCGGTGTAAACAAGCATTTTCTTTCATGTACTTCATGAAAAACAAGTACAGGAATCGGCTCGACATGCTGTCGGAATCAAACATTTCAGATACAATTTATCTTATTAAGAAAAATCTTCAACAGTTTTTGAAAAATGTATAACAATAAAGACAACATTCAACAAAAAAAAACATTACAAAAAATTATCGATGACATCAAAGACACCATAATTGAAATAAAGAAGTAACAATGTAACAAACTGAAGTATTACAACTCCTTTTGAAGATAAATACTCGAGCTCTGTGCTTGTCTGAGCTCAATTCTTCTGCATGTTTTTCTTCATTCTAATCGAATAGCGAGTGCGCCCAGAATTTGAGTTTTTTAAACGACCCGAGTCATAAACTAAAATTAAGACCATCCGCTCCAACATACACTTCCGCACTACAGATGCTTGAAATGCTAGTGCCTTCGGGAATTGGAGAAACCAAAAAAAAGAAATAATAATAAACCTGTGCTAGACGTTGTTGAAAAGTTGTGCAGGTATTCAGTTCCGTGTGATATTTTGCATAATTTTTCATGTTTCAGTTACTGAAACGTGCATAAAATGCATACCGTGTACTTACCGTCATTATGATAATATTGCTTAGCCTATATTCGACATAAATCGATTTTATTTACGAGGGACTGAAGTATAAAGCCGTTACTTAATATGCTAATGAGAGAACTGCCATCAACTGAACATTTGAAGTGCTACTTCTCTCTCAAAACTCAGTTGGCTCTGGTTTCGAAGTGGTTATAGACCCTTGTCATTCACACCCCAAAAACTAATGAGAGTCCTTGGAATGCACTTCTCCTCATGTATTATGAAGTTTCTTTGATTTACGACGAAAATAATTGATATTTGTATTTTTGTTACCGTCAACTGTTGAATCAGTCCATATTTTCATAGTTTTAGGAACCGTAGAAACGATTTATTTTAAACCGAATGCTGAGACAAGCGATTAAATTTTATAAGTGGGAATTGAAAAAAGACAATGAGGCAAAAAATAATGCTGTCATGAAAACAAACGTTATTATCTACAATAGACACCAAGTATAGTTAAAACAAAGCAAGGACATGATGTTAAAAATTTGCTCTAGGTAAGTATGTATATGAATGATAGAGGTTCAAAAACAAGAACTACAAAAGGGTGAATGAGTAAAAAAGGAAAAATTTAAGTTTCAACGACTTCACAAAGAGAAGCTTCAGCCAGTTTAACTGAGGATGCAAGTATGTAGTGATATGGAAAATATAAATCATTATCAATTATCATCAATAGCGTTATTGATTTTACCAGGTGACGGGTAAGTAAATTAAAAAAAAACAAGGAATAACATTAGTTGTTGTGTTCAACCCTTACTCATTGCAACTTAATTAATAGTTCACAAAACCATTGTACGTATATCCAGTTTTATATGGCACAACATAAATTTCACTAAGTGGTCGGAAGAAATATTCAAATAGACTATGAACAGCTCGAACAACAAAGTGTTCTAATTGCCAAATAGTAGAATAAGCTGACTTAAGCTCTGCCTTTACCGAAAACTAGCCGAGAGCGTCATAAGTTTCCAGACTGTTATTACATCCCAACTGAAAGTACGCCTAACTAGTAATGATAAAAGTATAGTGGGGAGTTAACAGCGTAGATGTTAATAATGGTTCAAACTATCCAAAGCTTAATATACAGGGCGTTCCAATGAAAACTTGACCTCCCCTGTAAGTCAGAAACGGACATGTAATCGAATACTTCAAAGACCACGTCAATTTTCATTTCTAGGGAAACTAATTCTAATATGGAAATTATACCCGAAACTTCACTCCTTGCGGTCAGCAACTACCCCCGCTATTTTTTTCAATGGTATGAGGGGTTGAGTGAAAGGTATTTTTTTCCTCTATTGCTTTTGTTACTTTTTCTAAATTGGTTCATTCATTGTTGACAAATTGAATATAGAACGTTTAATTTATGGAAAAACAGAAAATTCGTTGTCGTTCATTTTATTGAGATAATCAACAACAAATAATATCAGTGGAAACATTGGATACATTTTTCAAAATGACCTCTACCAATTTCCCTACAGAAATACAGTCCACTCTCGAAAAAGTTCCGCAGATTATTCAAGATGACCGGAGTCAGCAATCGGCATTCCCGAACAATTATATGCCGCAGGACTTCTTTCTAGATTAGTAGTAGTTAGTAGAGTACACTTTTGACTTCAGGTGTCTCCACAGAAAGAAGTCCATCGTTGTGAGATCAGGTGATCTAGCTGGCCACTCTACTGGACCCCTTTTACAGATTCAACGCATTGGAAAACGTTCGTCCAACAACTGTCTTGCCCGATCATCAAAATGTGGGGGTGCACCATCCTGCTGGAATGTTATTTCATTTTCTACTAAATGGTTATCATTTTCTAATATTTGTGTAATCATACGATCTTGTAATAGATTTAATAAGTATGTGTCTCCATTAAGATTACCTTCAATGAAGAATGGAGCAACATTATAACAATATGATTACCAAGATTGCCGTCCCAGACATTCAATTTTTGTGAAGTTTGTGAATGTGTTTCCATTACCAAATGAGGATTCACATCGCTCCAGTAGCGACAATTATGTCTATTCACTTCACTTCTCAACATGAAAGATATTTCTTCTGAAAAAAATGTATTGTATAATGCGTTTGGGTTATTGGTCAATTTCTCGCTAAACACCTCACAAAATTTAAGTCGACGCTCAGGATCATCTTCGTTTAATTCCTGAACTAGCCTCATTTTGAAAGAATGGAATTTGTAGGCTTTTAAAATCCGAAAAATACTAGTTCCATCGAAATCGGTAGCATTATTCTCGCTACATCTAGAGGGGCAGCGAACATCATATATTCGCGCGCCCTTAGCTACGTCATGATTGGTTTATGGCTATCAGTGGCGGCCGGCGTTATTTTCTTTGAGACATTTACAACAATAACTCCTTCCCTGAGATTGTTCGAACAACTTTCCAAGAGGGGACATGTAAGGACTCAGTCTCTCTATGTGGAAAACTTCAGACTTGCTTCTGGGTGACTATTGGATTCTGTACAACAGATCGTTTATCTTTTTGGTTGCCATGGTCTCTGCAACTTGGGACACAAACCTTTCCGACGTTGGTGTTAGTAGAGCCACACTGCATCGCCCTCCTTGAAGCTCACTGGCAGCGACTTTTTATCAAATCTTATCTTCATCCTGTCGCTGGAAAGTTGTAATTTGGTCCTGGCTAATTAATGTACAATTTCCAGTCTCTCCTTTAGGTCATTCACATAGTCTGAAAGAGGTATCTTTTGAGATTCATCGAAAGGACTGCCACACAATACATCTATCGGAAGCTTCAGTTCCCTACCAGTTGACAGCATGGATGGTGTTTAACCTGTCGCGTCATGTTGGGAGCTCCTGTATGCCAACAGAAAAAGAGGAACCAATTCATCCCAGTGTCTTTGGCAAACATCGAAAGGTAGCTATTGATGGTGCGATTATGCCTCTGGATCATTCCATCGGATTGTGGATGACGAGCAGTTGTTCTTCTCTTCTTCATTCCCAACAGTCATCACTTCCTTCCATGAATCCAATTCGAAGTTGCGGTCCTGATCCGACTGTAGTTCTTGAGGTACTCTGTGCGATTCTTTAGAAAGGGCCCACGCTGAGGTACTGCTTCAACTTTTCTCTTTGCCTTGTCTTCGGACCCTTTCTCGAATAGCACAGCTCACAGCGCTTACACCACTCTTCCACGTTTCGACGGCAATTGACCCAATAGTACCTCTCGCGCACTCTCACTAAAGTTCTATTTGCTCTGAAATGTTCTCCAGTGCGACCATCGTGGAGCTGTTAGTAGGTCATCTAGAATGCTGATGGAGCCAGTAACCCTTTTCCTACTGGCCGTGCTTGAAAATATCTTGCCATTCCGGCCTCACTCCTTTGGCAATCCATCCTTGTACAGTTTTCAAGACGGGATCCTCCGTCTGCGCTGAGATAATATCTTGCCTCGTCAGAAAGGTATTGTCACCCTCAAAGGCTGTTAATGACCGTACCACATCATGGTTAGATGATTCCTTAAATTGTCTGTCTATATCCCTGGACAAGGGATCCTTACAGATTGCTACCCTCCGGATCAGAGGGAACCCGAAGCGGCGGAGGTAGATGAACTTATCTCCTTGTCAGAGCTGTTCATAAAAGAGTCTCTGTCCGCTACCTTATCACGTCTGGTGGAAATTTCTTCTTCTGGTAACTGGGTATCCTTGTCCTCCTTGCGTTGGTAATGTTTGCATCCGAATGTCTGGCATTACCTTCTTGAGAGGCTATCTGCGTTTCCGCTTTCCTTTCCAATGTTGAATTTCATCCTTTTGTTTGTCCTATTTATCCTTCCAGGGTTTTGAAGCTACCGAAGTGCTGAGTGGTCTGACCGGATCAAGAATTTACGGTCATATAAAAAGGAGTGGTAGTGATCCACCGCTTTGACCACTGCGAATAGTTCTTTTCTAGTAACGCAATAATTTCTTTCAGACGGTCCCAGAGACTAACTAAAATAGCTGATGAAGACTTCTTCTTCTTCCTGCCCCTGATAAAGTACTGTTTCTATCCCATGTTGAGATGCATCCGTATCCAGTATAAACAAGCCTTCCTCCTTTGAGTACTTCAGGACCGGTGCGCCGGTCAAATGTTTCTTCAGGGCAGCAAATGCTTGCTGGCAGTCTGGGGACCAAACGAAGGGTGTTCTCCTTTCAGTTAAGAGATATAGCGGTCTGGTGATTTTTCCAAAGTACTTCACGAAACACCGGTAATAGCTACAACAGAGTCCAAAGAAGCCTCTTACGTCGCGTCGTGCTTGCTCTTTGGTGTTGGCCATTCTTGCACTGCTTTGATTTTCTCTGGATCTGTTCCAACTCCCAAGAAATTCACTTTTTCCTGGAAGAGGCAGTACTTCTTAAGATTGATCTGCAAATAGGCATAGGTAGCCTCATGAAAACACTCCTCTAGTTTGACAGATTTTGGTCAAAACTTATTTTGGTGACTATAATGTCATCAAGATAGACCAAGCATGTTTTTCAGGTAAGTCCTCTCAACACCAACTCCATCAAGCGTTCAAATGTTGCGTTCAAAATCTGAAACTGTTATGCCATTGTCATCATCATCCACTTCGAGCTTTCTACGAATGATTTTTGGACGAAATGTTCCATTCAACCTACAGTTTTTCAGTACTAGATTTATCACATCAATGCTCAGCTTCCTAAATTGTGGATATTCTTCATGAAATACTGGGCATGTACTATTTGATCTAACAAATTCGAAAAAATTTCATTACAGTAACCTAATTCTGAAATTTTTCTATTATAATTTATATCACAGTCAGCCAAAACCGCATACGAAATTTTGTCGTTTCAAAATTGGATTAGTTATTTTTCCAAAGCACACTGTTGAAAAATATTAATTTGCAATGGTATACGATAGAAACACTCAATACATAAATGCATACATTGTAACTTTTTCTAAGGTACATATCAATTTCGAATTGACTTATTTGAGACTGTTGTCGAAATGAAATCGAAAAATCGAAAAGAAATATTACGTAGTACAAAATAGATGTTAAATTTCAAAACTAAGTTATGAATGCAAGGAAACCACATCAGTTTCTGTTTGAAACAGTTTATCTTGAAAACGGTTAGAAGTCAAATATGATTATCTAAACAAAGTCAATCTAAAATTGGATGTAGAGCCTAAAAATGTGGAAATATACAAGGCGTTTAGGCGTGTAGATCATATAAATGTATGTATACTGTAAGAAAAATTCAGTTTGATCCGTTGTCTGGTTTGCCAGCAACGTCTAATTAACGTTGATCGTGAAAAGCCCTGTTTATGGGACACACATAAAACAATTAAAAAATCTGCATAGCTCTTCATAACCTCACAAATGACATACACAATATTTCAGGTTGTTCATTTATTGAATATAAAAGATGTTTTCAGTGGCTGAATTGAAAAAAACTTTGTCCTAATTATAATCACTCACTGACTTAAAAACTCGGCAATTGAAACGGCTCAGTTATAGATTCTTACAATTCATAAATGAGGTTAATTGCTCAATTTATCTCCTCAGTATCATCACAAATTTAACTATGTTGCAAAATTTCCCAGTGCTATTCAATAATATGGACATGTTTTAACGTTATGCAAGCTAGATTGTAAAAAATAACAGAATAAGATTCCACATTTTTTAACAGAAATCAAATATTCTTTTCATTATAATTTCAACATTTCCAGACCATTCTGCTCTGCTTAAAATCTGTTCAAAAAATCTGTTTTTCCGTTAATCAGCTGTCGCCCCCTACGAACGACAACTCTCAGAGGTTGAGAAACTTGTGCGAGCTAAGCACTAACGAGGTCTTACCTTTTAACAGGTGATTCCTAACACGGCTAATGCGCTTTGTTCAACTACAAACCACAGGTAAAAATATTTACAGAATTTTCAACTACAAAATTAGTCAGATAAAGTCAGATAAAGGTCTGACTTTCGTTCCAATGTATATAAGAATCTACATCTCATGTTTTGTTTCCAGAAAAACAAATAACGTGTTACAAGCAAGCAGATTTGATCGAAATCCCTTCTTCATCTGTACGTAAAATAGTCAAAAACCAACCTTAGGACACAAGACGCGATGTGTTTACAGGATTACCAAAACCTTTAGATGTCAATCTAATAAAATCTCTGAAAAAAAACAATATACGACTGTTACAAAAGCAATGAGATTTCTACGACTGAAATCATAAGAAAGAAATTTAATGCTTCCGGCCACGAAGTGAGCTGCTGAGACAAAACTCTTCAGAATTGGTTAAAGAAACTAGGACTTAGATTTAAAATAATAAACAAACGTCAGACAGTTATGGAATGCAGAAGAATAGTGGAATTGCATAAAAAATACTCAGAAGAAATAACTAAATATAAACAAGAACAACGACAAATTTTCTATCTGGACAAAACTTGGTATGCCACTCATAACACAGTTAAGAAAGGGTGGACTGATGGTTCGATAATGTGTACACCTAACATGCTTGCAAACAAATGATCGCGGCTAATCATTGTGCATTGCGAAGGAAGTAAAGGTTGGGTTCCGAATTATTTGAAATTATGTGAAAAAAAACATGGAAAATAAGAACATGGAAGCTAATATTTTTGAGGGCTGGTTTTGAAAACACATTGGTTCCAAATTTGGATGCGAATAGTGTAATAGTTCTTGACAACGCTTCCTATCATTAGCGACAGCTCATCAAAGTACCGATTAAAAATTCAAGGAATTGAATACAAAGGAATACAAAGTTTTTTAAAGGATAACAATTTGTATTTTGTACATTAATACATCAAAAACCAACTACTTGAAGTTTCACATTCAAAAACATTTCGAAAAGTGAATGACCTTGAGAGTATTGCTGAAAAGTATGGACACACCATACTGAGACTTCCCTCCTATTTTTGTGTTTTCAATCCCATCGAGTTTATTTGGGGAAAATTGAAACGTACTGTCGTCTTCTTGGCACTCTTGGAGTCCCAAGTAGATGACAGTACGACCAGCTGTCGAAAGCGCTCGCAGATAATTAATAGAAGATATAAAGCTTCAAATCCTTTGTGGTAGATGCATTGTCCATTATAATTAAAGATGGTTCTTCCAAACTGGGAAGTAACTGTAAAGCAGTGTTTCCCAAAGTGTGGGTCGCGA
>WOGN01000363.1:9722-29946 GCA_015342105.1 Leptinotarsa texana
CCAACTGACCTCCCTGTAAATTTGGATCAGGAGCGAATCTACAGAGGAGATGGATCTCGAGGTACGACTCCAACTGACCTCCCTGTAAATTTAGATCAGGAGCGAGAGCTTCTCAATTCTCCAACTCCTAATCTAAAAAAATGAACCTAAAAAACAGGTTTGGTGGTGCAGCCAGGAAACGACTGAGTCGTCTCCTCAAGAGCGGGGTACCTTATGAAACCGCCTTTCACCAAATTCTTGAGCGGCGTACGCAGAATCTGTTTCAAGTGGAGGAACAAACCCCCCACTTGAGCGCAAACGTTTGCGCTCAAGTGATGATTCACCAAAATCAGGAGGAGAAAAAGCCCTGCACGGTTGAATCTAAGGCATCGTCAGGTCTAGCTGACGTGCAAAACCCTCATATGGGTGGCGGGTATCAAGGTGGTAATCTTGGAAGCAACTCTCTACTGTATAGGAACGTTGAGAGGGGTGAATGTTTCGAAATATTTGTGACTCTTCTTGAGACAGTCATCGAAATGATTGTAATTTCTGTAAAGTAATAATGTCCTTATGACAATTAACGAAATGTAATGAAAATATTTCAACAGTTTATAAGACATAGAGATACAATCAATAACAATCAATTGAAACTAATAGTTTCCTTATAACAATCATTAAAAGTGGCTACCTCCAGCCATAATGATTCTTGCCATTGAACTCGAATTCTTTCAAATATACAGTCGGATATTTCTTATAATTTGAAATCCAGCAAGTTTGAACTTGGTAGCTTCAGAAATGTGATAGGTATTCAATTTAAAACAAACAAGTTTTCCCCCGTTTATATCATAAATGAAGCTTTCCAGGACTTGGCAATTGTTTTCTTATCAGAATCATCCAATAACCTCCCTAAATACATATGTTCGTGAGAAACACCCTGTACATTAGAGAGCGTTTCTTCCTCAACATTTTGGAAATTACGCCTGCAGTTATTATTTCTTACCTCTCCTCCGTTCATGATGCCCTTGTCGTCTGTTTCCTGCTCTATTCTTTTCCTAAGAGCGTCACAAGCGTGAGACACCCACAACAGCAACCCCTGTTCATGGTTCTCCGGAACGGAAGGCGTAGGCGCCCTGCCATGGTTGAACCTTTGCACCGCAGCCAGAATCCTCTCGGGCGTCACCACCTCTTTGGTATACAGAGACATTATCATTTCTATTACTGCCATGTGAGCGGCCTGCGAATATTCGCCAAATCATATTAGTCATATTTATTCAACAATATCATTGCCATAATAGTTATGATGAATCACTATCACAGAGTAGAGAAATATAGAGGAGCCCACGAAAGAGATGAATTCGTAAATCAGCTTGAAGCCCACCACATGCACTGAAGGTCGGGATTGATCTGACATGTTTGCTTTCTATTACCAAAACTCCAACAACAAACTGATAAGGCTCATTACCAAATGAAAGGTCCAAGGATACAAAGGCCGCAATCAAAAGAAATGGGTTGAGGAGGTCCTAGCTGTTTGGTTCACTTATTTTTTTGACTAATTTCACAACTATACGAAAGATAACAGATTTAGGAGTTAGTAACTTCACAATGGACGGTATGAGGAAAAGAAAATAACACTGGGGAAGAGGTGAGGTGGGTATGAATAAAAGTGAACAGTTTCTTCTAAATCTAAGGAGCTCCTTGCAAAAATTAAAGGCTGATCCGAACCTTTCTCACAATTTGCAACCTTGGCTGTAACTTCACAATGGGTGGTATGAATGAAAAGAAGGATTACTTTTTCCTTGTGAGCTATGAAGAAATACCTTCTTCTTAGATAGAAATGGAAATACAATTAAGGAAGAGGTAAGGTGGGTATCAATAAAAGCCAGCGGTTATCAGATCAATCGACTGTACCCCTGTGGGGTTTAAAAAGCCAAAATTGTTTGAAGACGAATACATTATTCGAAACGTAATGCTATGCATGAAGGTGTAAAAGTCGTGTTACAGTAATTAACAGTATACATGTGAAGAATCTGGAATGACACATGAATTTAAAAAAATTCTATTTTATGTGCGGTGTTGGTGAAAAGAAAAAATATAATTTCAATGGTGTATAGGAGTGTGGCATAGAGCAGTAGATGATGACATCATAATACGATTCGATTGACAACAACATCAAGGAAAACTACAAGATCCCTACTAATGAAGTCATCAGTGAACCAGCCTTTTAGACAACTCAAAAGCCGTTTGCAATCTCGAATTATGTGTGCCGAGTGAAGTTCAGAATATTCCCTAAAGAATTTATCGAATGCTGCGTCTTAAACAACACATCTAGAGGTGTAGGAACAGGAATAAGCTAGATTATCCACCTAGTGATCAAATCACAAAAGAAATAACCAGAAAAGGAATATCTGGCAAAACACAACAATTTGCACTGACAGCAGACAAGCCCTATTGGTCTTGAACAAACAACGTGTAACCTCAGGGCTAGTACTAGAGTGTCACCAAGATTTAGCCAAAGCCTCGGTAGATAATAACATTATCCTGAGGTGGGTTAAAGACACGACAGGAGTAAATGTAATCGCATTTCCGACTCTTTAGCCAAAGCAGCGGCTGGACTAAGAATTTTAGCAACCAGTGGCACCTACGGCCTCATTACTTCGACAATTGCGGAACTAGCCAAATGTTACACCCATGCTCAATCCTTTGATTCCATCCCGAAACGGAATCAAAGGATGCAATCTTGCCAGGATCACCTTAGGCGACCCTGGAATGGCGATGACCAGGAAAAATCTACGTTTAACAATAGGATTTCTGAATGGCCACTGTCAACTAAGGAAACATCTCCATAATATGGGGCTAGTGGACACACCTCTATGCAGGATGTGTGAACAGGAAGATGAGGCTGTCAGGCATGTCCTATGCGAGTGCTCGAAGTTATCGTCAATAAGAGCGTGTGTGTTCGACGAGTCTTCGCCTACACCTGCCGATATAAAGGAGATGTCTCCAAGTAACCTGTCCACCTTCCTGGAAAGGACAGGATGGACGATGATCTAGGAGGACAACTCTTCCGGAGGTTGTACAATGGGTCACATGTGGTCTAAGTGCTGTGGGCAAAAAATCAGTACTGTAAGGAAAATATACAGTGCGTTCCAATGAAAAGTTTCTACCCTGAATATTTGCCATATTTTCCCTTCAATTGCGTTTTGTTAGATATTACAAACAATCTTAAGGCCATGTGGATGATTGTGAAATAATAGGTAGGTAGGTGGTCCCAGAAATGACGGGTCTGACCTAGAGATGGCGGAAGGTGTTTGAAAAATATCACTGTATTAGAAAGTACAAAGCATATGATATATAAAGCATATGATTCAAGTTTGAAGGCGCTGCGTTGTTTACTATTTGTTTGAAAGGCATCAGCCTAATCAGTGCAAAAGCTGAATGGATTCCACTCTGGGTGAGTCTGCTCCTTCGTTTACAATAGTAAAATATTGGGTAGCAGAGTTCAATCGAGGCCGTACGAGCGGCCAAGACGATCATCGCAGTGGTCGACCAAATGACGTAACGAATCCAGCGAAGAAAATCTACAAAGCGTTACTGAATGATCGTCAACTGAAAGTGCGCGTATTAGCAGACTTAGTAGGCATTATAAAATTTGGACATGAGAAAGCTGTACAAGACGGGTGCCAAAAGTACATCCCGTATCGTTCGTGGTTCTACATGATTTTAGAAGAAATGGTAAATGTTTCGACCTGATTATGCAAGACACGCCAGACCTTGATTACAAAATTGAATACTAGCAGTTAAAAAATAAAATGTTAATAGCACACTAATAGAAAATATCGAATTTTTTATTCATACCATTCGAAGAGGATTCGTCTGTATCAGAGTGGTTTCTGTGAGTTGAACGTCTGACGGTTCATTCACCCCTTTCCTCGCTAACGTCTGCAAAATGGCCCAGTGATTGAGGTTATGGTAGTTAGGATCCGAGTATATGTTGCCGAGAGCCAAGCAATAGATTTCCGCGCTTGCCAAACCCCCGGCTATCTGGGGTTTCAGGTGTTCTTGATTCTGAAAAAAAAACATTTATCTGGAGAATATTCCATGTTTCGATATGTATGAATAGTTCATTTATTAAAATATTCGGGTGCAAGGACAGTTTCGACATATATAAGAGTGAAATTGGGACAGTATTTCATGGGTGTCCGATTCGCTATTTGAATATGGCAGAACACGAAGAGTCAGCAGAAATCAAACTACCCTACAATACGGGTATCACCACATGCCACAAATCACAAACAAAACTATAGGGGAAACCCCCACTTTGACTGAATTTTTATTTTAGAAGAATCAACGTTGGGTTAAATTAATGTATTAATTAATGTATAGTTATATATTTGATGATTGTCCTTGATTCGGTCAGACGGTAGTCCCAGGCTGAACGATCGATTTTTCACTTGCTATCAACCAACCCATGTCAGGAATCACAAGTTAAAAGGTAAGACCTCGTTAATCCTTAGTTCGCACAAGATTCGACTTGTGATGGTTGTCGTTTGTAGGAGTGCGACAGATGATTAACGGAAAAACATATTTTAAACAGACAAATTTCCTCAAGAATTCGGGGAATAATAATTAAGTCATAACTGGTGTTATGTTTCCATACTGTATTTGTATTTTTTTTCAATTTCCTGAAAATGTCCACCTACTAAAAGTAGAAAGCCAGAATAGTTTTCTCCCTTAAAACAAAGATGTTTATTTGTAAGTATATGTTATTCGACGAAAAATCGAGTCTCAGAATACCCAAATAATAACAAAGGTATAAATAAAATGTCTATTCACACCCTAAAACATGTTAGATCATATACTGAAACAAAACATAACAACGTTTTATTATTTCCTGGACGGGCGAAGCACAGCCTACTTTTATTTGCTTCAGCACACATCGTTTTATGACAGGTCACTCAACGCATTGCTCATTTACCAGAGAAAATTCCGGATATGAATTATTTTAGGCGCGTACAACTCAACAAGATCCATTGCCAAAAGTAGAGAAATTATTTAGGTTGCATCATATTCATTCCAGACGAATTACAATATTAGACAAACGACTGTAAAAGAAACAAATTTTCTCTTTAACGCAAGGTCTTATATAAAAATCCAAATATAAAGAAAGGTACATAGAGGGCCTGTTTTCTTTTTGATTCGCGATAACTTAATGTACAGATTGAGTTGAAACAAACAGAATTTGGAATGGGTGTTGTACTTCCATAGCCTGAGATGATATGAATAAGATTTGAACTGTGTCAAAGCTACTTTCCAGATTCATTGGCCGCGATATGTATGTTTATATCTGACGTTTGAACTACGACTGCGCAAGACATTATCACAGGTCATGGAGTTGTAGCTGTCCTCACAACAGATACTACATTGATGTTTTAGGTCTCCGGTTTCATTCCATTGGTGGTGGATGTGGCTCCGTTCCTATTGGTTGAATTAATCTGCAATTAAGTGCAGGTAGCCAGACTTCATGTTGATTCCCTCTTCCTTTCGAGCTCTGACTTTTTAGCCTTCATTGTGAGGCATAGTAGCTCGTATAGTAGCTCTGATTTCTATCGAGTACTTGGTTCTCTTTAAAGGCCAATGGTTTCCTTCTTAGTGTGTATGTTCCATTACCTCTGATTGGTCTGTATGCCCGAGGCGACAATTTCTCTTGTGCTCAAAGAGCCAGGTACTTACATTTCTCTTAAAAACGACCTACCAGTAAAAGCAGAAGAAACTTGGTATACAGATGGCTCAAAGACCCAAGGAGACGTGGTAGCCATTATATACGGAGGCAGAGCAACAAAACCATTGCCGTTGTCTCCGATAGCCAGGTGTCAATCAAGGCGATCAGCTGCCTGTGGATCTACTAACTTGGCATAGCCGACTCAGGAAACATTGACCAACATGGGTCTGACAGAAGAAATCCAATGCAGTTTCTGTCAAGAAGAGGAAGAAACCGCACTGCATGTGCTCTGTGAATGCGAAGCGATAGCAAGGCTGAGACATGCAAGATGTCGTGAAGAGAAACCAGAGGCTGCCAGCTATATGAAGGGGTCAATGTCAAGGCTATGGTGTCTCATCAAAGAGATCAAGCTAGATAATGAGCATCACAATAGATCTGAAAAGGTCGTAGTGAATCGTACCATGGGCTAGCTCCCCAACAATCTAATCTATATTTCTATTCGTGCTGGTTCCAATGAACCGATTCACAGCTACACTGCATCCGATATACCCCTGGTGTTACAAAAGATCCTCTGAGTTATTTAGGTGACCTTAGACTCTTTCCGATTGGTGTCCAGAATTCTTCCGATCCGTTTCTGGGTGTATGGACCTCTCAAATTCGCCTTCGCTGTACTTATTCCCTTTGAAGGCATTTATCAGATGGCTGATTTCTTGTGGTGACTCAGGTTCATAGATGCGTTGGGTCTTCTTGACTGAAGTTTCAATTAGTGTGGAGACGCGAACTTATATTTCGTACGTCCCAGAAAAGAGAATGCCAACGTAATTCCAAATGGGCTTACCAAAGAAAAAACTTTTTGTGTCCTACTTGAAGAATGTCACGAATGGATTGGAAGAATTCAGGCCAACTAAAATTATCAGAGAGAGTTTAAGGTCAGACAAGACACCCAGAGGGTTCGATAGAACTTAGAGCTATTACTCAAAACTATATCGTGTGTAGACCAATTCAGGTTCGCCCCTATAACTGTTTTGTTTGTCCAGGTATCAATGTTATGGTTGTTTGGTAGTTTAAATATTATCACAAGAAGCTCTAATCTCTAATTTCTACATAGATCGCAAATTAAATATTTTTCAGTGAATATAACCCCTAGATTATTTCAATTACGTCTCAGAATTTTCGAACCAAAATAGTACATCTGGATGCAAAATGAACTATTGAATCCAAAATTGTGATACAAAATTCTGAACTCTATAGTTGGCATAACTTTCTGTGAAACTGGAAATACTTCAAAGAATGTTTTTTCTATGATCAATCAGAATTGTAATACCATTTGAAACACGAATTCTATGGAATAAGGAGGCGGTAGAAAAACACAGAAACATAACACATAAAGTCTGGCTACCTGCAATTAAGTACAAACATATCAGGCCATTTAATTCAACCATTGGAGCCAAGCCGTACACACTACTACCAATGTAGTATCCGCTACGACAACAAACGTCAGCCACAAAAAGCAACAGAACACGACCAACAAATGTAAAAAGGTCAAAGTGGTTGTTAAAACAGAACAGAACACTAAGAAAGTATGCTGGAACATTTTATGATAGCATAATAGTAAAAGTACTCCTCTGAATAATAGCAGGTTTCATTATTTAACGTGTTGTGTTTAGCTTCCTGAATATATAACAAGCAGACGATAGATTGTTGTACATCTTTACTCTTAGTATACAATTACGAATTTTGTACCAAATTTTAAGTTGGAATGAAAAGTCTCAACTGATTGTTTTGACAAATGACACTATATTGACTATAGTTTCAAATGAATGCATAAATAACTTCAAGTTCCATTCTGGAGAATTTCATATCAGAAAAAAAGAGATTTGCACTAGTCCAACCATTTGATCTGATTTTTCCGCAAGACAGAATACAAATCGCATAAGGTCTTATTTACGTGTGTGTCAATTAATGAATATTTCCCAACTTTGCCCGAGAAGAAACCTTCAATAAATTCCTGAAACACCACCTGCCAATTTTTTACTCGAATACCTGATATAATCGTCAAATTTCAGATTTTTGCCAAGGTATATTCCTATGTACAATTTTTTATCAGTCTAGTTCCTACAATCAGTTATAATAGTTATTAACCAAAAGAATATCATAGTCACTCTAGTCTTTCAGCTTTTACATATTATTAGATACACATTTTTTCACGAAATCTGTTTCAATCAGCAGAAATAGTTGTAGTTGTCGTCAGCAAACAACTTTCTAATTTTCAGAAACAAGATACAGAAACAAGATGGGGCCTAATACAGATCCCTGAGATACCTCACATTTTGTGTGCCGGTAGTAGAGTCCGATGATACTCTTATAATTGCTTTCCTGGCCTGATTAAATTATTTATATTTTCTCTAAAGCCATATCTTTAGATTTTCCGAACAATACCTAATGACTGATGCAATAAAACACTTTCGAAAAGTTACATGGGATACCTGCAGTGGTTTTACCACAATTTATTTCAACGTATAGTACATGAATACATATTTCATTTTTTGGGAAAGATAGTTTTTGGCTTTCTACTACTCCATCTTGATACAAAAAAAGATGTGGGAATCTTCCAAAAAAAGGAAGGAAATAATCAAAATGAAAATAAGTAACTCTATACATGGATGTGTAGATCATGCAACGAAGTATCTTTCAGACACAAACTGGAAGGAAGTCCTATTGAAACAGCTACTTTCATATAAACATTGAATTACACGAAAGAAAAAAAATCTGTCCAAACAAATACTTTTATATGAACACTGAATTATACAGAAGATACTTTTCTCTACTCAGTTTGTATTCCAAACATTCGATATGGAATAAAATCAGATATCATTCACAGGAGTCCTACAATGTTGTCCTATTTGGTACTGAGGAGTCTTAAGGTAAGTGTCTTACGGTGAAACATCTATGTATACCAGTGAGGAGGACAGGGTTCCATATAAGTGCAATTTGTTAACATTCATTTAAAGTAGAACTCCTGTGAATGATATCTGATTTTATTCCATAACGAATGTTTGCAATACAAACTGAGTAGAGAAAATTATCTTCTGTATAATTCTGTGTTTATATAAAAGTATTTGTTTTGAAAGAATTCTTTTCTTTCGTTTAATTCAATGTTTATATGAAAGTAGCTGTTTCAGCAGGACTTTCTTCCAGTTTGTGTGTGAAAGGTACTTCTTTGCATGATCTACACATCCATGTATAGAGTTACTTATTTTCAAATTGATTACTTCCTTCCTTTCTTTGGAAGATCCCCACATCTTTTTTTTGTATCAAGATGGAGTAGTAGGAAGCCAAAAATTTTTTTTCTCAAAAAATTAATCACTCCTAAAAATATAACCCCTTCAATTCACATATTCTATAAAATTATGTCAAACAATTCCATATGATGCGAACTCGATGGATGACATGTTTAACGTGCTGATTTGACGCCACATTTGATATGCAGTTTTTATTGGAAAACTGCCAATGGAGATTGTAATCGTTCGAGATATAAACATGTATAATAATACGTATACTTATTAGACATAGGAATAAAATACTTTGTCTAATTTCCACTTACTTAATGTATTGATATTAATACGACCAAGGTTTCGACCATGCACTACAGTAGTGCTAGAACACTTAAGAATGGTGTAAAAACCGAAACCTTGGTCGTATCAATATCAATATATTAAACAAGTGGAAATTAGACAAAGTATTTTATTTCTACCTATATCTAATTGAAGATGAATTTCCATAAAATAAATAAGTCATCAATATCACAAAAAAACCTATACTTATATGTACGAGTTTGATCTGCACTTACCTCATGATCTCTGTAAAACGGTTCCCTTAGATTTTCGGGAATCTTGTTGTTGAATGCTTTTGAAAGAAGCCATTTCATGGACGCTCTCTGTTTTGCCTGAAACAAAATTAAATTTTATTAGGATGTGAAATATGTAAACAATTTTTGAAACATCCAATCGAAAAATTTTTCGACAATTCCATTACGAAGGAGACTTTTCCTCGATCTTATTCAATCTCTGATATTGTCCCAAAACATACTTTTTGTCTTATTTTTTGTAGATATTGGAATCTACAGAGAATCTAATTTTCAATCGTATTATTTTTATGAAAAAAAAATTACACGAAACATTGTTGTCGCTCTTAAAAGTATCGATATTACTAACATATTTTTTCTACATTTTTATTGTGTCTTACGTTAACATTTATTCATATCAATAGATATTATGAAATATTCATTTATTCGAAATATGCACAGAACACAATACATATAAATTCCTTCACCACGAGCATTCTTGAACTATGATTGAGTATCCACTTCGGGGAATTCCCAGAAGTCTATAATATCTTATTCAAGAAATACACGTATAATTGTGTGTACTTTGAGAAATACGTGTTAAAACGAGGAAATTTGTGACTATTGAAGTTGTAAAATATTCAATCAAGTCCCAAGGGGGCACACACTCTTTGAATCTCTCCGATACTCCTTCCATCCTTCTCTTCATCTATTTCGTCACACGTCTCCTCTGCCACTATGCGAAACACACCTACCTCAAGTTGGGAGTTCCACAAGGTTTCGATCGGATGTCATGAAAATTGCAAAAGTTTAGCTCCATAAGAAAATACATGGGACTTCGTGCGCGGACCAAGCTTGTTCATCTACTGATTTAAATTTTCCGCTATACGCGCGGTAGCTTCTGATTGGTCGACTGGATAACGGCAAAGGTGAAGGAGTAGGGGTGTTCTGAAGTGGCGCTACTCCTATTATTGTATTGAGTATTGATGAAACCATTAACTATTTAACCGAAACCGTCGTTTCAATTATAACTTTTGTGCTTGAATGTCACCTCTTTTGCTGTTTTAAAAGCATATAGATATTTTTTATTAGATAACAATACCGACAACTGAAAAAAAAAATATTTAAATGCCTTAAGATGTCTATTCAGTGGTGGATGATAGGATGAGCTTTTGTTTCAGAATTTATTGTAGACCCACTGCAGTAGTTATGTATAGCGTTATTGTAAGAAAGTCAATATTTCTTTCTGTCTGTTTTAGTCATAAATTGATTATCAATAAATAATGTTGCCGGTACTATAACATTTTCGTAGAAACAAATAAGTAGGGTTATAGTAAAATAGTTTATACTATTTTACTGCAGTTTAAGAAACTAAAAAACACGCTTTTACAGAACATCGAACTAAAAAGTTAAAAATATTTTTTAAATAAGCTTAAAACAATAACGAACAAAAAATTCTAGTATTATTTTGATAAAAGCGACGGGCGCGCTTGATATACAAAAAATATGACACAAAGCGACCACACTTTTTTCACAATAATACTCGTAATTCTCGTTCGTTATTGTTTGAGCTTATTAAAAAAGAAATATTTTTAACTTTTTAGTTCGATGTTTTTTCAAATAAAGAAATACATGTAAAGTGAGTTCGAATTATGTCAAGTAGGTTACGTACAGCGCCATCTGCCCGCGAATAGATCAAGCAATAATGTCGATAATTCTGTCAAATACAGATCCCGATATGAAATGAAAAGGATATTTACAAACAAACATACATACATGCTTACAGGTGAAGCTAATACAAAGCGTGTAAAAACGCGTAAGTTGTGTTGACGTTGTCATGAATTTGAAAAAATTATCATTGCCGCTTATTAACAGTTCCGTGGCATTCTGTTCTTTCCTATTTTTGTAGTGCAATGAGTACTGGGTGAAATGTGAAGATGCTCCAAAAGTGACGACTTATGTATATAAGGTAAAATGTTCAAGAAACAAAAATAAACCACGAAGAAACTAACAACAGACATAAACACAATTGCTGTTCAATGTTAATGAAAAGAAAATTTAAGTTTGTAAATCAATATATAAGAACAAACGGAAATTCTCAAAACATAAAACATAAAAAGTAATTTCTGGCGGCTGGCGAATTCATTGTTACAGTGTTGGAGTAGTCAGTTACGTTATAACGCCTGTGGCATGTATATACGGTATTTAACAGTTCAAAATTTTCAAAATGTCAAGTACTGCTATGGCTGAAGAAACATAGACTACCAGACAACTCTGTCAAAATGGTTGTTTTGATTCTAGTGGTCCTTGGTGGAATGATGCCATCTCTACTCTCGAATCTCAAATCTCAAGATCGTGCCGGCTTGCCCCACTAAAACAGAAATCTTAATCGGAGGAGGCTGTCATTCTTGGCTCATTACGCTTGCTTAGGGCACATGCTTCTTGGACCCAATGATCACTTACCCCATGGTGTGGGGGGACCATAGGTTGATAATGCGGCACACATGTATCGGGCCTTCGGAGGATAGTGCTCGACCATTGCAACCTTAGAGATTTAAAAATTGTCGTTGAAAATCTTAATACTGAGCGGAATGGAGTCTTGACTAGTAAATTAGTTCGGAGAGTTGTTATATGAAACGTAATTCCTTGATTATCAGAAATATCTCGAAACGTTGTATTCCTTTGGAAATTTAGTATAACCTCAATTTCAAATTTCAGTTGAGACAGTTGTAATTAATATATATGTAATGACATGAAGATAAGAAATTTTTCAAAAATCACATTCGATTTGATAAACTAAGCGACAGACTTCGAATCTTCTCCATAAAAGTTTTGTATCGTCAAATGGATTTATAGAATCCATTTCATTGAAATAGCATCATAAAAACTGCTATATAATAACTGGAATCGCTCGTTAGCTAGGTTAACGTTATTAATATTGTTAGTTTCTAGAGCAATTGTCGAGGCGAAATAATGGGCGTCCATCATTTAAAAGAATAAACAGCGTGGTCGTTCTTGCCACACAAATATCTCGAGTTCGAAATGACTTTCTCGACCAAGAAACTCGTTTCCTATTAGTACATCTTCAGCACAGGGTCGGCACTACAAATATTTTGCCACTAAGGAGATATAAGTCGTTTAAACGAAAATACGACTATGGGGAAGTGGTTCCATCAAAGATCATCAAACACATAGGAAATAACTCAAATTCTACTCTATTATTTCCATTATTTGAAGAAATTATCCATGGATAGAATTTCAAAATTTCAAAGCTCTTTTTTCGAACCTGGAAGTATTCACTTTTAGACTGAAATTTTGTATTTTCAAAGGTAGATGAATGTTTATTATATTTCCTGTTGTCCATAAATTTTCTTATCTGATCCTGTGCCTTAATTTTCATAAAACATTAGTTGCTATTTCTATCCCTGCGTTGCCTGCAGTTGAGGTTTCCATTGTGCAGCCCTATTTTGTTCAGGTGTTTGCTATGGTAAAGTGGTGCTTCAAGTCTTTTCTCAAACGATCTCTTCATGAAAGTTTATCCGTGTATTGTCTCGGGCGATTTCCCATATTCTCAGTTAATATTTTTTTATCTAGTCCCGAACCCCAAATTTTGGTACTCAACGTCGGGTGTATGGGAAAAAATGTTTCTGGCATTCACTTCTTCGTCTTCATTTAATAAATTGTGAAAAACTTTCGAAGGAAGGAATAATTCAATTCAGTTGTCAGGCCTACACATAAATGTCGTGTTTTTTTATTTTTTTTTATGTGAAGGTATGACATTTGTCAAACCAAAAAAATTCATAAATGTTTACCTTTTTTTCGTCAATTTTATGTTCAATTCATTGTGCAGGATACACTTCAACTAGATAAGGGATCTATTTATTTTTTTTGTTTTTGTTTTAATGTTTACATCGAATGTTCTAGTAGATGTCCCTGCGCGCCAGTATTGTGCATACTGATTTATAAATAAAGAAAAAACAACTTGAACCCATGAAAATCTGAGATCTTGTTGATGTGGTAGGCATATGAATCAGCATAGGAAAAAAACTTCTTGAAGATGAACACATACCATGTAAGAACAGACACCATCAATTAGGCAATCGCACTCTAGTGACTCTTTGACGATGAGTCGTTCATGAATCACTTTTTGTGACCTTGGCCAACGTTGTCACGCTTTCATAATATCATTTGGAGTGCGATTAATACCAGACCTGGACCATCAAGAATCGATTTCATCGTGACTCATTTTGTTGTTCTTAGTAAAGTTGCGGTTTTCAATCCAATTGAAGCATTAATCTCCCATTATAATCATTTTTTCAAGTGTATTCTTGATATGTCAGTAATAAATAAATTTTGTAATCATGTCTCATTCCATAAATGATATTTTGATACTAATTTTCATTCTATGCAAACAGGAAAAAGCAAATTGACACATTTATTCCAAGGTCAATGTTTAAACAAGCCAATTGTTTACTTTTGAATGAGGAGAGTTTTTTATTTTTCAGATATATTTTTACGTCAATTTTGAGCATGAGAAAGGCAATTTTATATTTAGGGTGATCATTAAATAGTGGTTCAATGTAAAAGGGTCTGCACACTGCGTCTTTAGAAACTATTATTTAAAAAAAAACGATTTCACATCCAAATATTTTCCAGATACTGATTTTTCATAAGAAATATTGAGACCAGAATAAATGATTAAACATCCAGATTAAACATAAAGATTAAACATCTTCTAAGTTAGACCACTGTCCATGTTACACCCGGTATATATCAATATTAAACTTTTTATGAATTCAAGGCAAAAACTAATAGAGCCTTGTGATGAACCATTGAAGAACTTTTTTTTGCATCTGATATTCATCATACCATTAACACCTATATTTTTCAATTCAGCCATAAGTCATTGTTTTATTTTGTTTGAGTTATACCAGACTACAGTTCTGTTTGGAACTTATAAATAAATAATTTCTTGCTTCAATCTTTTACTGAAATTTCGAAATCTTCGAAAAATCATTGGTACAATTAGTCTAGGTGATAATACGCTAGTGTCTGCGTTTATATCCAATCCTGGAAACAGTTCTGATATGCACTTTTTGGTATATCCTTTCATAAGTCTATTCAAGCTATCTCTTGTCTATCTTGGGTCTCTTCAATCTTGCGAACAGGAAAAAGTTGCAGGGCGCAAAATCTGGTGAATACGGTGGCTGAGGTGGCAAAATTCCCCCGGAAAAAATCCAGGGGAAACAACTACTCCCCTGGCTTATACCAAGAAGGGTGTTGGATTATATAAGACAGGTGTCAGTGCAGGATTTTTCACTGAAGTTATTCCTGCATATGCTGATGTTGACGGTACAACTGCCGGAATCGATTTTCAATTATTGGAACCTATTCCAATAATTGGGGCTGTTTGGCCATTCGTCAGTGCAGGGTAGTGTCTATCATCAACATAAAGTCGATGATTTCCCATAATTGAAAATGGAATTCCTTTCATAGTATCATTCTCCGAACTAGGCTGAAGCGAACGACAAACAACATGTTTGTCATCGCCCCATCTGACCGTGAACGAGGTAACCGACGAGGTAACCCGTGAACGAGGTAAAAAACAGTAAATATTCAATCGGAAATTGCAACTTGTTATGGTTGTATTATATTCATGAAGAGCTTGAGATAATAAAAACTGAAATTTTCCATGTTCACCAGAAAAAATAAACAAACCGACTACCGTTAATGGAATCACAAATATTATAATAATAATCTCCGTCAGCTGTTTCTGTCGACAATCAAACGTGCATTAGTTCATAATTTGTTTACGATAGTTAATTTTATGGAGACCTCCCTGTCCTTTACGACCATCAACATTCCAGTAGTTCCTCGAGGCCAAGAAAGCTGTTCAGCAAAAATATCGAAAATAATCATCCATCGACCGACACACACACGTGCATCCGCGTGAAGAAGACCAAGACCGCTCACACCACAAATTAGTTTCATAAATGTATTTTCTCTTTTATCTATAATGTTCTCCTTCCTGATCGATAACGACTTTGAACGTGGATAACGAGGTTGTTGACTGGATATTGTTTTGTTTATGATTGACAAATGATTCGACTTGCTGTGATATCGAAATCTTTTGACTAATGGTTAGAAAAAAGTCTTTTTTATATCAACAACCAATTAGTTGCATATATATTTTGGAGAATCTTTCCATCGAGTCATTAAGTTGTTATTTATGACAAAGAAATATATTCTATTGACCTGGCACAGATGTTTTTCAGGTCTACCATCTATAAAAAAGTAAGAAGTGAAATATCTCAAATCTGTTATCCCTGAATTTTATTACCATTCGGAAATGAAAGACACATCTACATACAGTACAGACAATAAATATATCTTTAAACATGCGTCATCATTTTGTGCCTCCGACATAAGTCAACAACGAAATGAAAACGAAACAAGATGAATACTAGGTACTCGCAACAACCTAACCTTTAAGTCAATCATTGCTTTCATTCATGAATACAATATATTTCATATTGAATATTTCAACTCCAATATCTGGCAATTCAAATATTCCAGTATACGGAACATTAGACGAAAACAATTTCCAATTTGAAGTTAAAATTCATAATTGAAGAGGTGAGTGCATGAAGGGGTTATGTACCAAAATGTAAAATTTCCGGCTTTCAGAGGGAATAAAGGAGTTATGTGTTATACTTTTTTCTGCGCTGAGTCCTGCTCTGTAGAACCTGTATTAGCAGAGATCCTAGAGCATGAAAGAGGTATGTTTTTAGAGCATTCGTAGTTTGCAGGGGATGAAGGGGATATGTAACATAAAAAAGCACATACTTCTAGTATGCACAAGTAACAAGTGTTTTCCTAGTGAAAGAAGGTGTTATGTTACAATAAATCGCACATACCTCCTCCATGAATTCATTCAATTATTCTAATATACTTTCCTCTCAGTGAATAAAGGGGTTATGATACACAAACACCACACATACCCCCTTCATGCATTAAAAGGTAAGACAGATGAATATTAAGAAAGAATGTATGTGTCAAAATATTGAACATAACCCCTTTATGCGCTATGAATTGCAATATTGTACTAAAGAGAAATAGGCATGTGTGAATCATACCTCCTTCATGCACCAGTCAGCTGCTGATAACCCAATAAACTAGTAACATGATGCTTGTTTAGTGTTGCTAAAAATTTGTGATTTTCATTGGTAGTTTCATATAAAGTTGGTGTTAATATTGTTATAATGGCTACAAGAGGCCAACGTATGTTAAACCTCGTTTTGTCATCTACTATTAACACTGAAAATGAAATAAATGTTGCAAGTAACAGTAATGAACCAGATCCTAACCTACAAAATCAGAAATCAGTAAGATTGGAAGTAGAAACAAACAATAATATTCAGCAAATAGGTAAGTACAAGTTTTATTCATTACAATATTTCATTGAATAATGATCAAATACTTTACTATGATAGGCTACAGTGAAACGATCCTTTTTCGCAGCTTAGGCCTACCTAGTTTCGTGTTATGCCGCTAAAAATATCTTAAGCCAATTTTTACTATTTTCAAGTGACGATTATAGACAGAAGTTTAGACATAAACGTGTTTTTTTTCAGAAATAGTGACACCATCCACATCATTGCCTACAAATGAAGGAGATTCACGTATCACGAAAAAATCAGAAAAGAGGTCATTTCCAAAGAGGAAAACGACGAGAAATGTTGACAACTACAGGAAACTACGTAAGACTATTACTTTACTTTCCTTCAATACTAGTATGTGAAATAATAGTGTACAATATAAGTTGAAATGAAATTTGGTTAAAGGGATTAGCGGTCCCTGAAAACAACGTTCAGGTGAGAAAAGTGGGGAAAGCGAATTTTCCAAATGTTATTAAACTTTTAATCGTGATTTTTTTTGTGGTCCTCCATCACGAAAAATGGACTATCTTTTTTGAGTTGATTGAAAACTGTTCAATATTTCAAAGTCTTACAAGAAAAAAAATATCCCATTACAGAAAATGCAAGATCTTCATGTGTTTTGCTACCATAATAAAAACATGTGCACTCTTTTTCGTCTGTTGTAGATAGAGGAGACGATTCTGAAGAAAGCGACACTCTTTTTGGTGATCCTTCCAGCGATGAATATAGCCCGGATGATAACGATCTTGATGAATCAGATTACGAGGACTCTGACAACCAACCGAAAAAACAAAAAATTCAAAAAAAAGTGGTGCGACAATCAGAAAATGAAGTTTGTACCAGACAATGTGACACTGATGCAATTGATGATCAAGTCGATGTAGTCCAAAGTGGAGATGGAGATCTTCTAATGGCTAATGAAAATTTTATAAATTCTGAGGAGCCGCAAATTCACACTGTAAAGCGAAAGAAGAAAATATTTTCTCCGAAACTCAAAGTAACTAAAAAAAGGAAAAGAAATCCTAATGAGTGGAAGAAAATCAAACGAATCTTAAACAGAGAAAGAGGCGAGTCCTACATAAACTCGAAAGGTGACCTCAAACCAGCTAAAAGCGTCTTTGTAGGGAACCTGTGTCCTGACAAATGTCGCTTGAAATGCTCAGAAGTTTTCACCTTGGAAGAAAGGGAACAAATCTTTTCGTCATTTTACAAACTAGACATTAATGCTAAGAACTCTTTACTATTTAGTTCAATGCAAAGAAGCATTCCACAAAGGAAGCGAACTGGTGCAGTCAATCATAAAACTGCGACATTCAAGTATACTGTAACTGTCGGGGGAAAACAAACAACTGTTTGTAAAAGGGCCTTTGTCAAACTATATAATATAGGCACAAAAAAGGTTGAATTAATCCAAGCCTCTATAAAGAGTGGTTTGGGAGCTCCTGCACCTGACAGACGGGGAAAACACAAGACCAGACCAAACAAAACACCAGATAATGTAGCGGCTTACATCATTCAGCATATCTCTAGTTTTCCTGCCGAGGAATCGCACTACTCAAGGAATAAGAATATTCACAAGAAATACCTTCCTCCATTACTTTCAATTCCAATAATGCACAAGCTATACCTCGAAAAGTGTTTAGCGGATAAGGTAGATGAACAGTTTAAAGTTAAAGAGTGCACTTATCGCTTCATTTTTAACAATGAATTTAACTTGTCTTTTGGACACCCTCAGAGCGATACCTGCAGTACGTGCGATTCAGGTGTTGCTAATGAAGAACATGTGGAGACCTATAAGTTGGCTTTCGAATCTCAAAAAGCAGACAGAGAAGAGGCCAGAAATTCATCCAATACTGTGTACATGACATTGGATCTGCAACAAACAATGCCTCTACCTAGACTTAGTACTTCTAAGGCATTCTATCTACGCCAGATGTGGTTTTACAATTTGGGATTGCATATCATAGCTAAGGATATTGATAGAACAATATGTTGCACATGGACTGAAAATCAAGCAGGCAAAGGTAGTAATGAAATTGTTAGTAGTCTTCTTAGAGCAATAGAAGTCGAAACTAATTTCAAAGAAAAGGATCACTTGATACTCTGGACTGATTCCTGCTCAGGGCAGAACAAGAACTTTTTGATGGTGTGTATTAATCAATACCTTGTTGGAAAAGGATATTTCAAGACGATTGATCACAAGTTCCCAGAGGTTGGTCATTCTTACCTAGATTCCGATAGAGATTTCGGGCGAATCGAAAAACGTTTGAGAAAACATCAAAATATTTACACTCCAGATCAGTATCGCGAAGTTATAGTATCTTCTAATAGAAAAAATATGGTGATTGATATGAAGGATCATTTCAGGGACACAGAAGATTTATCAAAAAGAATGAAGATTTTCAACAAGAAAAAAGATCTCTTAAAAGAAAAGGTCTGTTTCAGAGATGGCATCAAATGGTTTCGAACAGAATCTTTTGGATCATATCTCTTCAAAGAAACTTATGACGCCCACACACCCTTCAAAATGGTCATTCTTCACAAACAACCCAGAGATGACGATCCACCATCACTCCCGAATGATTTCGTCATCCCCAGGATCTTCAGAAAATTCAACTCAATGACAAAAGAGAAAATACAAAACTTGAAAGAACAGCTCTGTTTTGTTCCAGATCAACATAAATGGTTCTATGAACAAGTGTTGAATGAACAAGATGGAAACGTAGAATAATAAGTATGTTGAAAAGTGCTATGGTTTAGGAAGAAAGTGACAAGAGACTTGTGTCACTTTACGTTTTGATATTTCCAATGAAATGTGTTCTCTATTATACTTTGTTAAAATATGCATAACAAATACATTTTTCTGAACAGTTATCTAGTACTTATTTTTTCCTAACTACTAATCACATCACCCATAAGATAGCTAAAAATGTACATCTGCGTAAATGTATGAAGGAGGTGAGTGAACATACCTGTCTTTACAAGAATAAAAATAAATGAAAAATAAAATTTCCTTGTGAATAAAGGAGGTATGTACAAATTCTTTTTTATTTATACTTCAATAAGCAAATATTTAAGTTGATCACCATGCCAACATAATTTTATACTATTTAGGAGTACAATAATGTAATTTAGAGCAAAAATGTACATAACACAAAAAAGTTCCAGCCCTTGAACTTTGGGACTATTTATCTCAGAAAGACCTTTTTGTAACATAACCCCTTCATGAACTCACCTCTTCAA
>WOGN01000364.1:0-26018 GCA_015342105.1 Leptinotarsa texana
ATGAAGTGTGTGTATTTTCTATAATGTTATCCAATTTGGTACTGAAGATCCTTAGGGAAAGTGTCTTAAGGCGAAACATCGGTGTATACCAGTGAGGATGACAGTGTTCTGTGTAAGTGCAATTTGTCACCATTCATTTAAAGTAGAACTCATTTGAAAATATCTAATATTTATTCCACTACGAATGTTTGAAATACAAACTGAGTAGAGAAAAGTATCTTCTGTATGATTCATTGTTCATATAGAAGTATTTGTTTCGGAAGAATTTTTTTCTTTCGTATAATTCAAGGTTTATATGAAAGTAGCTGTTTCAGGAGGACTTTTTTTTCAGTGTGTATCTGAAAGTTACTTCTTTGCATGATCTACACATCCATGTATAGAGTTACTTATTTTCAAATTGATTACTTCCTTCCTTTCTTCAGAAGATTCCCTCGTCCTTCTTTTTTGTATCAAGATGGAGTAGTAGAAAGCCAAAAACTTTCTTTCCTAAAAATTATAATATAAATTATAATATAACCTCTTTAATTCCTAAAATATATTTCCGCATGAGCTCGTAGTTATAATTATGAGATGAGTTCAAGAAGTTTTCATATAATTTAATGTTCAAATGAAAGTAGTTATTTCGAAAGGACTTTTTCTTCCAGATTGTATCTGAAAGTAATCTCTAGGCACCATCAACACATCCTTCTAAAGAGTTAATTTTGAAGTCAATTGCTTTTTTTACCCTGAGAAATTTCCTATATGTTTTTGAAAAAGGATGTAGAAATGAAATCTGAAAGCTAAAAGCTAAAAAACCAATCTCGCCTAAAATATACCTTCTTCAATGTATTCATTACCTTCTTCCCATAGATTTGATATCTATTAACAATGGAATTCGAAACCGTTAACATTCTACATGTTTTATATTAAAAAAATATAACAGAAAAAATACTGTTTTGGCATCCACGATATGAAAATTATTGTTACTGTTATCTGTGAGGTGTATGCAAATGAAAATATTTTAACAGTTTTCAAAAATCATTTCATTCAAATAATTAGTAAATGAAATTATATTATGAGTCAAATCTTTGAAGTAATTCAATATTTAAATGGAAAATAGCAACTTCAGTAATGATTTTGCCTGGAATAGTACTAAAGTTTCCCCAACCAATTTTCTTAGGGCTGTTCCTTCTATCATGTAATGAAACTCCCATACCCATTTCTCTTGTTACCCGATGCCTGAATGCGAAAGATAAAAACCTCTTCAATCCAAGGCCATCCCAGCAGAAGTCCTGGGTCTCCACTTGATGGGGGTTGAGTTATTCAGTATTTGGAACTTTTAATTGAATGAAGTGAAGAAGATATTCAGATTTCCATTCGACTAATTGTTAAAAGACAAAACAGCATCTCGGCTCGAGATGAAACCGTATAACTTTCCATTTTCATGAAAGCAATCTGAAATAACTTATCTTATTAGTCGTCGAGAGCGAAAGCTAAATTCTGCATTAGAGACGGTTAATATAATTAAAACTCAAATCTCGAATGCTTTTCGAAAGATCCCTTCTTTTAAACGCCTTAACAATTACTCGAAAAGGGGACCAGACGGATATAATATACGGTGTTAAGCTTCGTTTCAAAGCAACAGTCTCACTTGTCGACTACCTTCTATTTAATTATGTCTCTTCAATTATGCCTCGATTTTCAGATATTATGTGACATTAACTCGATGGAAATTGGGCAGTGGTGTTTCACTGGAAAGTCCAAGAACAACAATTCCTCGAACAACTTGGGAGAAATGAATGAAAATTTCAATTCTTTTGATTTGTAATTTTTCATTTCATAACAATTTTTTCTAATGGTAATTGACTGTAACTGAGCAATGAAACAATTCAAACCAAAAAGAGGAGTAACAGTGAATAATATCCCTTCCCACATTATTAAGGCGTGCAAAAGCAAGGTATGGTTGAAGGAGCCATCACTGCAAAAACTTTCAATGTAGAAAACATCTACAATTATTTCAGTTTATCTATTGAGACACTTCCTTCACTGAAACAAAAATGCTGTCTTTTGACGCATGTTTCACTAACCAAATTGACATCATCAGGACTACTGTTTTAATGATCTGTTGGTGCTAACTTGATTTTCGAAACTCGCGAGAGAAAAGTGTCTTCGATAGATTCATTTTACATCAGAGGTTCCAAATTCTATTCATCAAGTTACTTACAGGACCGAAATTGGAACATAAAATAGATTCAACGAGTTGTCGAGAGATATACTCGTATACAGTCTGCAGCATTCAAATTGTTTGAAAAAATTGTTCATTTTTAGTTATGCAATTGTGTTGAAAATTATGTAATACCTCAACAAAAGTGTTTTCTGCGAAATGAATCCATTAATTTCAATCTTATTTATTCTTCTTATTTATTCTTATTTATCATTTATGTATTTGCAACTTTAGAAAATAGATCAGTTAGATTACATAATTTCAAGAAGTCTTCAACAAAGAAGATCATGCTTTACTTTCGTTAAAATTGAACCTAAAACTTTGGGTTGACAGATAATGTTCTAGAGTGTGAACTCTGATAAAACTTAAAGATATATTTTTGATTTAGCATCAGTGTAGCAGGTAATTTCAAAATACTGAAGATATGAAATTATGTTGATCTGCAAAGGGATATACTAGATCTGTAATGGACTTACCACTTCATGAGAGTATTGAAATATACTATCAAATAGAAAGTTCACGTTGTATTTAAAAATAATTCATACCAATTGAGAATATAATATTCAACTTTAGATTTTTGGACTATATTAATGACAGTTTTTCGAGTAGGCGGTTTAAACAAGAAGGAAGCTATTGGAATGTTTATGAATAAGTCGACTTTTTGCATTTTCAACTTTCATGAAAAATGTTCCAAAATTATTATATTGAATGAGAGATTTGGCCAAGTGGTATTATGCTCGACTGTATTTTGTTGAAGGCGGATTGCCATGGTACATGCCTGACGGGATTACACAGTAACAGTTATTAAAGTATTATATACAGAGCACGAGGCTATTGACTATAGTAGTCGTTGTCGATGACGTCGAATAAAAATGAGAACAAAAATATCTGTTTATACCCTAATAGTCAGTTCTCCGCTGACAACATCATGAAGTTATTTACTCATCTCTCCTAATTAATAGTGATTGATATAATTTTAGTTTTTACGAGTTTGAAGAACATACACTTTTGATTTTGACGTCCTCAAAGCTTTAGTAGAAGAAAATATTCAGCACTTTCATCTACATTATTGTAGATGAATGCTTTTCGGCGGCCACACCTGCTGAGAATGTCATTGAGATCACCATATCATTATGTTTTTAAAATGTTAACTTACCGGCATTTTATTATATATTTTGTGCCATATACAAAGGACCTGTAACTGCATCCAGAGAAACTGTAGGCAATGAAGAACTTCTGAGCCAAGGGAACCTGTTGAAGTCTGCGAACTATTTGAAGGCCTGACTTTATGAAAAAAATGTTTTGGCGGACTAGTGGTGCCAATCCAAGAAGGAGAAATATCAAGTTCAAATTATTTTCAGTTATAGTTACATCAAAAATGCTTTCATCAAAACACCCCTTGATATGAAGACATGTGCATCCCTTGCAATGGTAAAGGTTTCCATCCCTGCCTCTATACTTTTTTTGGTGAGAAAGTTGATAAGTCTCGTTTCATTTCTTTCATTTAAGAGAAAATGTTCGTTTTCAACTGTGAGGGTCGTGTTTAGATGAGAGTTGTGAAAGCTAATTCAATAGATGGGAGTAATTTAAATTAATAAGGAAGTTCATGAGATATTGACAATAATTTTTTGAAATTAATGATTTCCATATTTTCCAGAAAGTTGCAATCCAACCCATCGTATGGAAATGAATTTTGAATTGATGATTGCATGTCCTTCTGCAAGGAAGTGAGTGGGTAATTTGAGTTGATTTTTTTCCTCCATAAGTAGTGAAATCGTATTTTGGACCTAGCAGAAAATTTCATATAGATAATTTATGTAGATTATTCAAATATAGATGGTGACATTTTTGGATTTTTGCAAAAAACGTAACAAAGGGACCTTTGGAGACTCTATCTCTCCCCGAAGTCTATACCACAGTACTTTCAGTATGTTACTCAAATTTAATAATATTAAGATACAAATTAAACGTCATAAAACCTCCACAGTGTTGGAAACCATCAGCCCGTATACATTTTTTTACTGGAAAATGTAGGACCAATCTTTATGTTTGAAAAAAATACCCGGAAAAAGATATAGTCCAGGAGCCGATGACTTTTTTTAAAATGGATACTAACATGCTGAATCTTAGTGAGCATTTACCAAGTTGGTGAATGCAATAAAAACATTCTTTTCAGATAAACCCCGAGATAGTTTGATAATGTACTCGAAAAAACCATTCTAAATAGATGGTAGGATTAAAGCATCTCTCAACTACTAAATCACCAAATATTTTTCAGTGTTGCTTATTTATTGTTTGTGTAATTGAATGATCACATTACCCCAAAATTGAATGGAACGATTTTCCATCAGCTTTGTAAAGTTTTCACATTAAATATCATTCATCTTTTCAATATGATACGTGTTGGGAATGAAGGACGCCTCAATCCTATCATCCTTTTTGGTAAGTCAGATATTTTCGAGTACGCTCACAAACTATCTTGAAGTTTTTCCTTTAAAACTAACTGTTATTAATTTTTCTTCACACTCAACAAATCGACATTAATTGACGACATCGCAATTCATTAGCTACCGCTATCAAAAATTTTCGTATAAAGAAAAGTTGGATAACGCTTCAAAATGTAATCTTTTGTGGTTTTTGAATGTTATAATTCAAGAGGTTTATTTGAAACTGTAACACAAAACAATTCAAAGCAATTAGTGCATAACTGGTAGGTCCATAGCTGGGCGGTTCGACGTGGGTGCTTTGTTCACTCTCTCAATCGACCGATGTGTGAGTCGGTGATTCAAACCGCAGGCTGAACGATCGATTTTCACTTACTATCATCCAACCTGTGTTAGGAATCACACGTTAAAAGGTAAGATCTCGATAGTCCTTAGCTCGCACAAGTTTGGACTTCTGAGGTTAGTCGTTCGTAGGGGAGCAACAGCTGTTTAACGGAAAAATATATTTTAAATTTGTTATCTTATCCTCATATCCCCTATAGAGCGTGTGGGGTGAATCATACCCACAGCAAATTGATTTTCAATACTCAAATGACTATCTAAGTTTAAGTTATCCCATAAACTTAAGTCATTTATTATTCACCATGAACGAAAAGAAAAAAATCATTATACCATTTAATTTTTTGATTTTCAATACACAAATGAATATCAAGGTAATCCCACAGCCTTTTTCTTTTAATTTGTTATTGTCAGATTTATGAGGACAGTCAGTTAACAAAATAGCCTAGGGGTGCAGATTGTCTCGATAGAAGTAGCTGTTACGAATCTAAGAGCTCTATAAATTCCAGATTGAATGACTTGAAGAATAGAGATTACAACACTTGAATCGTTATGTGATTTCGTAATAAACTTTCGAAGGGAATATCACTGAAGAAATCTGTTATTTTCCATTATTCATAAAAACTGTTTGGGACGTTTTATTTGGTTTGTTATTTGAATGAATTATTTTATTTTTTCAAGTCTTTGTAGTTTGTATACTTAATGTTATCATCTGTCCATCATTTCAAAGAAATAAATATTGGGTAGAAGAAATTTTGTTCCCCTAGTCAAACGTTAAACCCTTGTCTCGTGACAATATATACCAAAGATGCCAAACATCTTTTCGCTTTGTGAAAAAAAATTCTTGTTTTTTTGTCCACATATCGAGTCTTTCTTTCATTCTAAATTTCGGTTTATCCTTCAAACTTTCTCTCTACTTGGGGAGAGAAGTTTGAATTATATCACAATTTTTCCTTAAAATAGATGATTTACCTCGGCATTAAAAGGTAGAGAGTCCGCTGTCGAAGCATGTCACCGTCTCCGAGATTACATTAACGTTAAAGAGTGACAAACAGACAGTAGATATACAAAGACGTGGCGGTAAACACTTTCAATTTTCATGAAAGCAGGGTCGGATTCTTTACTCATGACACTAATTTATAGGAAAATGGAAAACAAACTGGAATCTTCTCATAATATATTATTTTTCATAACTTGAAAGAATATTTTTATATCACTAGAAACGTAACCCGTATGGGTATCAGACAGTATGTTGCCTACATTTCTATTCTAATAACATTTGATATAATTTACTCGAAAAAATAGTAGTTCATAACTATCGATTTTGATTTTGAAATAGGCAAGTTCCTATCTATGAGTTTTCAATTACTACATAATATGTGAACATTATTATGAGCATCAAAATGGGTATAGTATATAATCTTTCGACTTCGCACGGATGACATCGTTTCAACCACTTTTCACAAAACAATAATGAATTATACATATGAACCTCTCTCTTTAATCACACAGTTCATTGGTGAAAATCCATTCAGTAATTTTTGAGTTTATTGCATTCGATCTGACAGACAAGAGATGGGCCGAAGTGATAAGTAGTCAATAATTATAAATAAGATCGTATATTGAGTAATGTTACAATTTTGATGGAGTCTTTTAGAAATTTAGAAGTTCTGAATTTCACCATCACCAAAGTATTGAATATTTTGGATATATCAACGAAATATTTTAGAATTGCTCCTCTAGTCCCAACAAATAAACCAACTTCTTCTTCTTCTCTCTAATTCGTAAACTCTTTCTGGTTGGTGTTTAGAAGATTTAAAAACTGTTAAATTGGTAATAGACGCTTCGTTCAGTTTTCAAACAATTTCATTGATATCGATACATCTTGTATTACACACTCTTATTGGCTATCAAACAACGAATTTTAATTTTCTAATTGTTCCGATTCATACACTCGAAAAAGCTACTGTGCTAGCGAAACATTTGATTATATTTTTCAAATAAACTTTGTGAAGATCAAATCGTGAGGTGTAGTTTTTGAAAAAAGGTGAATTTTAATGTCTTACTGTCTTCAATATGCCTACACTGGGTACTATTTCAAGATATTTCTTAAGTTTACAAGTTTGTTCTTGTTGTTGGTTTTTATGAGTTCTTAAGACTATTTTTTGGCCACAGCCAACACATTAGTCGTGGAATCGAGTGTCATGTCAGAAATGTAAACTCCAAATGCACAGCAAAACTGGTTTCCTTCTTCTCCTTCTTCTGACTATAATAGTTAAGGTATATCATAATGACGATCTGCAGCAGCACGATCTGTTGATTGACTTCGAGCTACAGCCTCTATAACTACACTGTGAATATAATTGAATAGTAAAATCCACTAATAACATCATTTTCCTGATATCAATGTATACACTAATATTAATTCCATAAGTTCGAATTTCCCATCAGACGATATTTATGATAATACAAACATCAGGTTCATGGCAACAAGTCAACAGATTTTACTAAATGTTAGAAAATGTGGCATCAAAGTATTATAGAGAAATAACGCCCAGAGTCAGTTCTTGCTACAGTTGTTACCTTTTCTCAGAAAACTGCTAATAAAATGATTAATTCAAAAGTAGCCTGCGTTCTTCAAGATAATTATTGAGCAAATAACTTATCATTGTGAATTACTGAAAAGTAATCGTAGTCCTCATGAGGTTTGGTTCGCTACCTTCAAGATGACACCACGAGGAATTATTCAGCAGTGTATGTTATTGGTTGTTTTAAAAATTTTATCTGTTTTTATGAGTTTATTTTGAACTGTATTAGCTCAGTAAATACACATTCAATTCAATCGAAATAAGCCCCACTTGAATTTTATTTAAATAAAAATTTGGTGCTCAGAATTCGATGAAGTCGGCAAAGGCCTTTTTGCCTGTTTCTTATTGGCGAAAGTTTAATCGGTGAGAAATTCATCGGAGTGCTTGAAAAGATGGTAGTCGGTTGGCTATACGTCTGGGTATGATGGGTGAGGTAGAATTTAACTCTCATTTCGTTTAATTTTTGGACGGTAATTTGTGAAACATGCGGACGGTCGTTGTCGTGGAGCAGGATCAGAGTTCTTGTTCTATTGTTCTATTGACCAGTGCCAGCTGCTACCGACGCAATTTTCGGTACATTTCGTCGTTTTCCCCACAATAGGACTCTGCTGTGATTGATCCCGATTGCAGAAAGCTGTAGTGAATCACACCAGTTGCTGACAACCATACAGTAACCATGGTCTTTTTTGATGGGTTTTCGCCTTCGGGAAGTGTCTGAGTGGCTCATCGGTGTCGTAGAGGATCCTCTTTTCGTCACACGTGGCGATCCGAAGCGAAAAAAGGGTCGTTTTGGTTGCGCAAAAGCAAAGAAGAATATACTTCGAAACGTTACAATTTCTGTCGATCGTTCAATTAGTGGGGCAACCAATTTTTGAACTTTTTGACCTTCCCAATAACTTTTAAACCATCAACAACCTAGTAGGAACTGACGCAGCGTTTGTGATGAGTCAGTCTTCACCAGGGTCTTCAAATCCTCGTCCTGGACTGTGCGTCGATCACTTTGGGGTTCATCTTCGAGGTACAAAATTCTCTATCGATCAATACCTATATACCGTAATAGAATGAATATTTATTAAGATATGGAGTTACAAAAACACATGAAAATAAAACAGACCTTTTGAAACAATCTGATAGTGAATCTATTTTCAGTCGGTCGGTTTCCAGGCGGTTCGACGTGGGTGCTTTGTTAACTCATTCAAATTGACTGCCGTGTTGGTCGGTGGTTCAAGCCCCAGTCTGAACGATCGATTTTCACTTGCCATCGTCCAACCCGTATTAGGAATCACACGTTGAAAAGTAAGACCTCGTTAATCCTTATCTCGCACAAGTTTCGGCTTCTGAAAGTTGTCGTTCGTGGGGTGCGACAGCTGGTTAACGGAAAAACAGATTTTAACAGATTTTTTCAAACAACTCCTAATTTAGGCGCAAGTTGTATCTTGTAAGATATAATGCGTGGTTAAATGACAAAACTTCATTACTCGGACATGTGACATAATCAAATAAACCTAAAATAAACTGAAAATTGATTGGAATCAATGGTTTCATTATGTCATCAATTCCCAAAGATATGATTTTAATAAATAGAATATCTGTTTGTTATTCTTATTTATATATTCACAATTCCTATAAATAAATCTCCATATAGGCATGCAGGAACAATATCCTTTTCTGCTAAAGAGATAAAATCTGAAAATGAACCATTTGTATATTCCCTTGCCTAGTGATGATATACAGAAAATGTAATTTCCTATATATGCGTTTTCATATTCATAACTACTAGATCCGCTGACTGAAATTCCTCCACCAAAATATTCATCCCGATCCTGTTCCAACGGCATCCGACGACGTTGACGAGGGACCATTATATAACTCTCCCTCCATCAATTGACACTCCTTATCAGATATTTTCTCGGTATATATTCAGTATTCACTTTGGCTCTATACCCATTTCATCGAGGAAACTTCATTCGGAGCCGAAATGAAATACTCTCTGTCGGTTTCCATTAAATGAGATAACTAGAGTCTGCGTTTTTATTCCTGTTTTGTTGTGATAAAATTAGATGTGTAGTTTGTTCGTGTCGGGCATGAAAATTTAATTTTCTCATATAGATACTTGCAAATTATGAATAATAGAATGGCGGTGCCGTTGAACTGATTATTATATGTGGGGTTAAATTAAAACAGATGTACTAGGAAATTTGTACACATATTTTTTCATGATTTAATAAAGGGATGGTAAATTCTCTTAGGCTGGTGTCACATTAAGCGTTTTCACGGCTGAAGAGAAGGCATAGAAGTCAATCTATGTATTCTTACTGCATCTATCGGCGGCTGCTACAACTTGCTGCAGCACGACCGGAAAAAATTAAACCAGAAATAAGTATTCAGAAAACACTTTATTGTAAGATTTTCACTAAACAGTTTTACAAAAACGCAACACATGTTTCGCCATACAATGTCATTTTCGGGTGTGTCTTTACGTATTGCGTTTTTGTGCAACTGTTCAGTGAGAATCTCACAATAAAGTGTTTTTGGAATACGTTAGTATCGGCCAATTCCATCATATAAACTAGAGACAGTTGACAACAGGTACATTCCTATAAAGGCAAACAAATTACACCGTTGAAATGTTTGGCATGGTTATATTCATTACTTGCTTTCACGAGAAACCTACACTTTAAGGCTTTTCAAATGACCCCACAGAAAGAAATCTAACAGCGAAAGGTCTGCTGATTGTGGTGGTCATTCGATAGTGCCCTGCCTCCCAATCCCGTGATCCGGAAAAGTCTGATCCAAATACTGCCGAACGTACAGGGCATAGTTCGGAGGAGCCCCATATTGTTGAAATATTAATATATCCTCCTGATAATTGTGGTCATTTTCAATAATATCAGTGGGAAGGGGATTGATAGTATCATACAGAAGCTCCAGATACATTGGTCCAGTTAAATTGCCTCCTAAAAACAAAGGGCCAACAATATGGTCACCAAAAGTTCCAGCCCATACATTTAATTTTTGTGGACGTTGAGCATGCACTTCATGAAAAATGTGAGGATTTGAATCAGCCCAGTAGCGACAAGAAAATGTTGAAAACAAAATGTGGATTTCCCACCGCTCGTTCACTAACCAACTCACAAAATTGCAAGCGTCGTTCGAAATCATCTTCATTTAGTGGGTTTTTAAAATACACCGAATTCTAGTTCGTGACCCCCCGGAGACAAATGCTAACTTTCTTGTGCTCAATGTAGGTATGGTCAAGCTCAACATGCCCCAGAATTGCCACTTGTGTTGCCTCATTTGTTACTGGTGGTTCGATTTGCCGTTTTCTATTGTCTACAGATGAAGTTGCGAGAAATTTTGTAATTAAGTCGAAAACATACTGTCGCGACATATTCTTCCTATGTTGTTGATTGAACAGTTCAGCGGCTCTCGCAGCATAATGTCTGTTTCCATAGTTCAATCAACTCAACCCTCTCTGCAGTTGTGTCAACCATTGTTTCTTAGCAACACTTTAAGGCACTCACTACTAGTAATAATGTAGATATCACTTTTAACATAAAAATTCGAAATAGAGACAGCATTTTTAACCATTTCTCGTTTCGTTAACTCGTTCTGAGAAAAGAATACACGCCTGAAGAAGTTATTGGGTAGTAGAAAACGGGTTGCGGTTTTGTGAATTTAGTGAAAATCTCACAAAAAACTGTTTTTTTATTATGTTTCAGCTGATTACATCACGTACGTAGTGTTCTGGCGTTTCAACAGTTCTCTCAACCGGCTTAATCTGTCGCACTTTTCTGCTAGGCAGATTAGTTACTACACACAATTTAAATACTCTGGTCCGCTGGTTCGAAAACGAAAGACATATTCAGAGAAACATTGAATTGCCAAAACTGTATGTGGGTTGTTAAGAAAACATTCACTTCCTTACTACCAGAATCGTCAAGTTTGATCCACCCTTTTTTGCGTTGAGTTTCGTCACTGTCTTCTTTCATATCTCTACTAGCGATCCGTCACAGCTCTGCACGGGTGCAATGCTGATACAAAATATTAATTCACCCACCGGAAATTTAGGAGCATGGCGAAACGGCGATGAAAAGGTTACTTTATTTTATGAAAATCCTTTCTTATTGCACATAAAACATAAAACAAACCTACATACAAAATTTCAGCCTCCAAAAATATAGCGGTAGGAAGAAACTGTGATGAAAAGGTAATGTTCATATGAAAACGCATCCTTTTACCCCAAGGGGGCCCTAAATACCAAATTTTAGCTTCCTAGAACTCACCAGTAGGTACGGAGAAACAGAGATGAATGTGGGTTGAATGACTTTCGCAACGGCTACATCCATCAATTTACTTTCGCATATATAAGTATAGATTCTAGGACAGTTCAAAGAAGTTGATCAACTGATTATTGAGATACTCGCATCAAAATTTTAAAGTCAAACCGTTCAAATAGAGAACACGAATATGTATTATTATTTTGTTTTAATGTTTGTTTGAAAGTGATTGACAGTCTTTCATGGTGAATTTCATTAGTTCGTAAATCTATAAAGGAACAAATAAAATTGGAATGATTAGCTAATCTATCAATTTTTTAAGCAATAGAACGTGTAATAGAAATACTATAAGACGAATAAAATAATCAAGACGTAAAATTCTTATGACCACGGAGTAAAAAGAAATACAAACAAATAAAAAATAAAAATAAGCAAAATATTTAAAAAAGTTGAAAAAATCAAACCAAGTTAGCTCCCGAAGTTTCGTTTGTTGATACCCACAATCATCTTCGGGTGATGACTTATTCATTGTATAGTATTTTCATTTTACGTTTTATTGGTTAATATAACTGCTATGTGAGCTATTCACTCTAATGTTATTTGTTCTTTCATTAATTTCGAATCATTTTAGAACCATGGAAGTCCGAACTAATAAAATTTTCCTTGATGCATAAAAACAATGAAACGGTCAAAAGCTAAGCTATAATAACATTAAAATGAACATAAATCGGTTTTTATATTTCACATAAATCCTATTTCAGAACTCAGTTTCTTGAGTTAATATTATCTGTTTCTATTACTGGAAAGACAATTTTCAGAAGTCGATTGTTGTGCGAGCTGAGGATTAAGGAGGTCTCTTCAAACGTGCGAGAAACAGATTTTAACAGACAAATTTTTAATAGATTATTCTTCTTTACTATTATTTAGTTTCACGTTAATTAAATGCTCTAGACTTGTTTAGCTGATCAAACTGAGAATAACTTTGAGGTCATACTTCACGTAAATCCTAAAAATTTGGATTTTGAATATAAGTTTTTTGAGTTTATATTATCGTTCTCTTAGTGTACATCCCTCGTACACCAACCTCAATTGATCAAAATGTGTACCATCCCATAATTTTACAAAGTTTTCTTTTGAGCAAATGGTGTCTTGTATAATAATTCGAGATAAAATCCCTTAGGTCTCAGGATATTGAATTATTACATCTACCTTCCAATTTTTTTTGTAACTATAGTAGTTTAGTATACGCTTCCCTAGTCTTTAATGACTGTTAAAATTCGGTAATTAATACTAATTATTGACATAATTGTTCATCATGTGTTACTTATTTCATTAATTCGGATCACTGTCTAATATAATATGATTTGAAATCTCTAAAATAACAAATTGAAATTTAAGAAAATAGCTGAAAATAACAATTTTATTAAGCAAAAAAGCCTGAAATGAAATTACAATAGGTACAATGAAATAAATAGTCATCTCTCCGAGGAATAAGCTCAGTCATCACTCGATGACGATTGTGGATACTAACAATCGAAACGTCGTGACGTAACTTGACTAGAAATCTTTCAATTTTCAATTTTTATTTCATTTTAATAGTCCAATTTAATTTTTTTGCTTAATTTCCATTTTTTTATCTTATTGCAATTTCATTTCAGGGTTTTTGCTTATAATTATTATTTCAGCTTTTTTTTTATTTTATAATTTTCATTTATTATTTCAGCGATTTCAAATCATATTATATTAGACAATGGAAGCCAGAACTAATAAAATTCACCATGAAACGTTGATAACCACCTTCAGACAAGTGTTATTTATATACGTGAATATATCTGATTCTTACTCTACGAAAATCACAAGCATATTTTTGACATCACGAACAATCCAGAAAAGTGCCATTTTTGTTAATAATCGCCAAATATTTTACTATTATAGGAAAATATTAATGCTTTATTGTAGTTTTCAGGTTTATCCATCACAAACAAACAAACAATTTTTTTACCTCTCTAATATAAGTATAGTTTAGACAAATAAACGATAACTTATTATGAAAGTGAACTCTAGTATTATTGTATTGCAAGTTATGTCAACTTATACAACTAATTAATAATACCATTCTTCATCATATGTAAATTACGGTAAATTATCCATATTATGTCAGAAACCGTCATATGAATACGATTATGAATAACCGTCACATACACATATTTGTATTGTAAATCTTTCCACTTTCATGCTCCAGCTGAAACGTAAAATGAGTTCAAAAGGAAACACAGTGCGGTTAATGAACCTCATGTGCGATTGTCACGGACGCCTTCTTTTACCTCTTGAGTTTGTGAACAATTCCAAGCTGGAACAAAGAAAAGATTTGAAAAAAATATATTTCAGTTTCTTGAACAATTCACAAAGTAAGAAGTCTGCAATAAACCAAGTTATTTTCAGAATTTTTTAACGTTGATACATTTCAAAAATTTAAACCTTAGGGGAGCGGAAAGCACGTTTGTACAATTTTCAGATAATTGTCAATATGACAAAAACTATCAAATTATTTATACATTTGATTGCTTTTACCGTTAGTATGTCTATTCAACTATTAAAATATGATTGAAAAGTTACTAGAATTTTTTCACAATGGACAATTTAACAAAAAAAGTTGATTGTAACAACTTACCCCCCATTTGGGGCTAGTTGTTACATCTTCGGGACACGATGTTACGGTAGAGAAAAGAACAAAATCATCAACGATAAGTCATTTTTATTATTATTTCAAAATATTATGAACAAAAGAGTCTTGTGACATTTATGAGTGATTATATCGTTCAACGGAAGTCATTTTTTGTGGAGGAAAATCCGTTTTTTATCAACCTTTTTTGAGTATTTTTACCTTCCATAATCTGAAAAATATGAAAATTATAAAGGAGAACTTTTTAGTTTAACACGATGAGTTACTGCGTAAAATCAAAGTATTTTTCACTAATAAAAATGTCCTATGTATCAGTAACTTGTCGTATTTAACAATTTTGCCTGTCAAAAAAAATTGCCAAGAAATAATACAATACTTAACGATTTGGAGCCCAAAATCTGCCTCCGTCTTTAGAAATGCAACAAAAATTCAAAGATATTTGCAGTCATTCCTTTGCAGATTATTTACTTCTCAACTTCTCTGATAGATGTTGAATGAGTTTGAAATGTGAAATTATATCAATGTTGTTGATTACCAACTGAAATATTCGATGCTCTGTTGCCATTTTGCCACTATCCAAATTTTCCTTCAAGATGGGTAGCCAAGTACGGTCTATTTCTAAGGAGCTGTTCCATATACAATTCTCTTCAGATATGAGAATATACGCTGATTCTTTAAGCTTACGTCTCTCAGAGTGAGGCTCATTGGTTATCATTCTTGTCTTGTTCCATTCAACTCGATGTTCACCGTCTGATTTTAAAATGTGTTCTGACAATTTAGTTGTCTATTTTTCATGTAGGGTCGTATGGTTTTCAATTGACTCTTTATTTTCTATTGCTTCACATGTAATAACAATTAAAATTTTTGTGTAAAGGTTTTTTACTTAATTTGTTGAAATCAAGACACATGCACACATTCTAGCAAATTGGCACGACATTATAAGAAAACAAATGAGGCCAATCATGTCCAGCAAAGAGTTCAAAATCCCGGTAAAAAAGGCGTGTAACTTCTTACCACTGTAACAACGTTACCCACGCTTCCCTACGTGTGTCATCACAGATTATATCAGAACAGTAAACTAAGTAGAATATGAGAACTCAAGATGAACTGAAATTAACTGATTAAAATTTTAATTTCAATGAAAACACACTTTTTCCAAATTTTCACTTTCTGGTCTAAAATTTAGGAAGTTTTCCGTAATATATCCTGAATTGACGAATTCCAGTAATTATGTACTCTTCAAATTAACATAAAGAGATCTGAAGATTACATCAATGATTTTGATGAATCTTCAGTCTGCTTGAAAAGTGGATCAAAGTTATATTTTTTTTCACTTTCGAACGTATCAGCGTGATCAAGTCAATGACTTCCTTCTGTTGCGTATTGAATTCAAGTATTATACAATGTCAATTATTTTAAGAAGGAAATTTGGATATAGTTAATAATTTCTTCAAAATTCAACAATTTCCTGAAATTCATTAGCTGTATTGTATTTACTTATCTATGATTACCATCTAGAACTTTTTTCAAATTTCATCTCAAGAAAATGGTTTTTATTCAAAGCAATTGCCATTTCTTCTGGATTGAGTTGAAACTTGATGGCAAATTCTACAGATCCCGGATTTTACACACTTTCCGTAATTTGTATTATCTTCATGAAATCATTTACATCACAACTTCATTCTCTCGAACATATGCAGTTCCATTAGTTCGGAGTTTCATTGCCTAATATTATATAAAATGATTTGAAATCCATGAAAGAACCAATAAAAACGAAAATTTGAATAGATTAGCCGAAAATAACAATTATATTAAGCAAAAAATCCCTGAAATGAAATTACAGTGAAATAAAATTACTTCACTATATTTCGATTGTTAGTATCCACAATCGTCTTCGGGTGACTGTCATCACCCGAAGATGATTGTGGATACTAACATCACCCAAAGACGATTGTGGATACTAACAATCGAAACGTCGTGAAATAACTTGGCTTGGAATCTCTTTATTTTTTATTATTTTTGTTGAATTGTTCTATTTTTACTTGTATTTTATTTCACTATAATCCATTTCAGGTTTTTTTGGCTTAATTGTTATTTTCAGTTATTCTTTTTCAATTTCTCTTTCTTATTGGTTCTTTCAGGAATTTCAAATCATTTTATGTACTATTAGACAATGGAAGCCCAAACTAATGAAATTCATCATGAAACATTGTTCCTCCAAACATATAGATGCAAGTTTAGACTATAGGCAAATGAGGATTTTTACAACATACTGGGTTAATAAGAAAACCTGTAAGTTAAAAAAATCGTATATGAAAGTGTCCTCAGTTCATGATATTTCCAATATAAGTCTGAAAAATATAAAGGCATTTGAAATTTGAAATGTGGTGTTTTCCAAAGGTACCATTACTTCTCAGAAATTTATTTAAAGTCTCTTTGATCATATAGAAAAGTATCACAGTTCTGCTATGTAAAAGAAGTTAATCTTTCTCATTAGTCAGTGGGCTATGCTTGAAGACAGGGAGTAAACAAATCTAAAGAAATGAACGTTAAATGTTCAAGTCTCAGATATACCTACACAATAGGTTGAGTGGACTGACGCCTATCAGAAAACAGCTACTCCACTGGCTATTACCACGAACGGCGTTGGATTATACCCGACAGGCGTCAGTGAAGAAATCTTCACAGAAAATTGGCAATACAACCGAAAGAGTCGACCCTCAATTTTAGAACGGACACATTTACAGGCCAGTTTCGGGCTCCTTAGCCACTCGTCAGTGCAAGATAGTGGTCATCATCGTCCTAAAGTTAATGATATTTCGTAATTAAAAATTGAAATTATTTCATTCCTCGTCTCAAGTTGGAGCGAACATCAAAAATGTCACTCCATCTAGTGGACGAGGTACTAACCAACTGCATATTCGGATATGTAAGGAATGAAATACTCTGAAAGAATTTAGATTTTCAATTATGGAATATCATTAACTTTAGGTCAGCCCTTTCAACCTACTGTGTAGGTATATCCGAGACGGGCTTGAACATTTAAAGTTCATCATTTATTTAGATAAAGAAGTTAATGTTATATGAACATAACATTCAAAGTAGTTCCATAGAATTCCATTCTAAATTGCTGATGATATTAGGGCTCAGGAGAATATATCACTAAGCAATCATCGCGCAATGTTAGGAAGGTATAAGATCGACAATCGACAAGTTGCAGTATGAATTTCTGAAGATAGGGATGAACTTCCCAAGTGTGGGATTTTTGACTTGAAGTTTTTATATTTCTCAAGGAAATTGATATCGATATATACTCCAGAAAAAAGTTTGTCAAATTAATCCGGACCAATAGGGTTTCCATTTTAATTTTTCCTCAAATACAATTTTTATGTGTCGATCTGTGAAAGTCGTACAACTAGATACTGAGCTATTTTTTGGCAATAAGCAACCTTGAATGGGTGCATTAGACATGATCAGTTCATCGAACATCTCTATATTCACAACATATCACGAAATTACATTGGGACACTGGTTATTGGAAACATAAACAAATCAACCTTCCTGCTAGAGCTAATATAATAAGAAATATTATTACAATATGGACTCACGCAAATCAGACATTAAGACTTGGCAAATACGTTAAATGGGCGGTGGGCCTGGGAATAAATTTCACTAAATTATAGGATAGCGGTAACGGCAATGCACTTAGAAAATCATATCTCAAACTATGCGTCGGCAACCGGGATAATTCATCATTTATAGTCCCTAAGATTAAGGGTGTGGTGCCCTACGTCGCAATAATTAGAATGATGTTCACATACTACTTACAATATACCAACTCACCTTTCACGTCCGTGAGTTATGGTCTGGTTGAATTTTCTAATATTTCTGTAAACTGATATACAAAATGTTTAAGTACGTAAATGAATAATGAATAAACTTTTTCTTGCAAGTTTGACATGATAATTTATGCAATAGGTAAGTCTGTGGCGGTACTGAAGGGTATTGAAACAGGTCGGAAAGTGGGTCTATAAGAAACATAGAGTGTACTCCGAAAACATATCAGGGATCACACATAGGATTGTTCGAGAAAAAAAATAAAGCAGGGATCGCCTCAAAACGATTGCAAGGCTACTGGACTCACTGGACTTTGTCCACTGAGAAGACAGGTCACAAAATTTTCGGAGTGGTTTTTTCTGAAGACTTAGGAGAAAGTCAGTCGACTCCCAAGTAGTATAAATAGGTTCAGATATTTTCTGAAGCTAACTTCCTGTGTTCTTATTCCTTCTCTTTGGTGTACTCCATAACCCAGTATGATCTCTGACCTATTTTCAGCATGAACCAACTGATTCGATCACGCTCGAAAACGAAGACCACCTATACCACAGAGTAATGTGTCTTTTAATTTTTATATTTCAGTAAATTTTTCTGCAACTGGAAATAGTATTACTTTCTGCCCTGATGTTGCCAAGTTTCGAAAATATATTTAAATTCAAGACTGAATCTATTAGTGAACATAATTTTTGAACCAACTCTATGTCACTTTTTTATATCTTAAATCATCGTTGATGCGGTTCTTTATGAAGAAGAGTAGTGAATAAGTAGCTATTTTTTTCTCTGAATAGTCTTTTCTATATTTCTTTTATGATCCATCTAAAACCAGATAGCGCTGGAATCGACAAAAAACTGAAATCACGTTCAGATTTGACACGTACTGAAATACTTTCACATATTTTGAGCTCATCAACCTAACACACTTTTGTAGTTCAAATTAAGTAGAGCAATCTATCCTATTAGCAACCTTTCATTAGCAGTGACTGTCGGCTACAAAATGTCTCAGGAGTTGATGATCGAGACACGTGTCGAGGTGTTGAAATACCGGTTTGGTGTTGCCATAAAACTCCAGTAATATTTAATGACACAATAAATGTGGAAATCAAATAAAATTATGGAAAATACTTTCAATATTATAATTTGAAACTGCACATATGTTACACTAAGAAAAAATTGCTTGCGTCCAACAGTTTACAGGTGATTAAGCTGCTTTACTACTGAATGCGGTAGGCTATAGATTCGTATCCGCTGAATTTAGCCTCTGGATAACTTTGAAAACATTTCAAGAATGCGTCACTACGCGTTAATATTGTAATAATCTTTGTGTTTAATTCAATACAAATGACCATATTCTCAGTAGCAGATGAAAAAATCATTTATTATAAATATTTATTATGAAAGTAAATTTTTTTGCCTTTTGGCAGATACAAAGAATTGTTGTCTAGGCGACATTTGTTTCAGAACTGCGGAGCCTACGTGCATAAAAAAAAGAAAAATATCTCTCCGATTTTTTCAAAAGATTTTCATTTTTCTCGTTTGACGAAAATGTCTAGGCGACATTTGTTTCAGAACTAGCGGAGCCTACGTGCATAAAAAAAAAAGAAAAATATCCCTCCGATTTTTTCAAAAGATTTTCATTTTTCTCGTTTGAAGAAAAAATAGTACTTATATTTCATTCAGAGAAATAAAGTTTTGTGTGGCTCGCAGCGAAAATTCATTGAAACAAGTTTCTATTTTACGAAATTAAATCTTGTTTCGCACATAACAGCCCAACTGATTTCCACACTAGATTCTTGACTGGCCCTTTAATTATATGAGCTTTGTGCGAACCGAACGAAAATGTTTTGTAGTGGGTCTTAGGTACAAAGTTTCACCGTTAAAACAACTTAACGGAGAAGTGAGTTGAAAAAACTCGCCAAATTGCCAGAACCCTGAATTTTAGCATCTTTTACGTGCAGAAACTGGCAATTCCCTTTGTGAGTCTAAGAGAAACTATCTACGTGTCTCATAAAAACTGGAAACGAAATTACGGAGGTTTCAGTTGGAGTTTGTTTACAGGGTGAATGTTCGAATCAATTAAAAAGTATATTTCAAAAAGTACAGATAGTATGTGAATTTAATGTGAATTTTTCAGAAATTTAAAATACCCAGTTTTTTATAACTAACCCTAAATAATAACTCGCAAATAGTTTTTCTTCCATATTATATTCATTTGAAATACTGAAATATTACCTTGACGTCACATGCAATTTTTTTTCAGAATTACCCATGAGCAAAGTTATTGATAAACTAAAATGGTCGACCATTAATTCCTCACAGAAGCATCTACCGGAATTCTAGTGCAATTAAACTTTTCCAATTCATAACCAACCTCCTCATTGAATATCGAATCGAGTAGAAGAAATTTATTCAATTCTTGCTGATTATTGTTAACCTGGATTTTTGAGCATATAATCACTTATTAGATAACTATTTTACAAATTTTATGTTTTATGTTTTGTTCTTCCAAATGCAGAACTTCGAAGTTGTGACGTTATTCATCTCAAAAGATATTTCGTAAGTGTTGATTATAACTTCCCATTAAAAAACTTACTTCTGTGTATTTTTATTTTTTTGAAAATGTTTCTTCCATTCAGTGAATAGATCAGCTTTGTCCCTTGTAATAATGTGAATTTATAGATTATGATAATTATATCAATAATCATGATCGATTTATTGACAGATGAAAAAAATACAATTAATTACAAATAATATATAGACTTATCAGAATTCTAATTCTTACTATGCCAGAAGTGATAGGTAGTTGAATATTCCACTCTGGAAAAGTAGAATATTCAACGGTCTAGGAATCATATACCGAAATGGCTGTGTTGATGAACTACTCATTACAATGTCGATATATTATTTATCAACTATAGCAATATATGAAGAAAATTCATTGAATCATTACTTTTTAATATTGTGAATGTATATGAGAAATGAACAGTGTTGCTAATTTGAGAAGAATGGTATTATTTGTGTTTATATTATTAAAAACACTTTCTTGTTCGATTACAGTTCTAGAAAATTGTCTCAGAACTGTTTAGTGTATTCATGACTTTGATAGTGCTTACTAATTGAATTTATACTTGACCTTGCCAAAAATTGGCCTGATCTACTATTACCACGAACGAAATACGCATTTTACTAAACTTGATAATCCAGTTGAGTTTCACATAACGTAATTCAGGAACAAATATTCTACGTGGAATGAAATTCAACGCAAAATTGATCATTAGAGCATATTAACGATTTGTTTCCAAAACCGAATTATTCAACAAAATTTAATGAAACAGTCTTTTGATGTAATATTGAATATGTCGGTATTCAAATAATTTTATACATTATTACAGTGAACCATTAACAAACTAGAACAATAGTTTTTGTTTATTCAGATATGATATTCGATACGTATACAGTAGTTAAATAATACCGTACTTTGTTACATTGTAGTACTATAACCGAACCAAACAATGGTTTTTATTATAGGTGGTATCAATTGAACTATGTCTATAGCATAATAATAGTCCTCAGTTATATGGAATGCAAAACTAACGATTCCTAATATTCAACCGATAGTCTAAATGATGTGTAATGAATGTTTGTTCACCAGAATAAAATGAATATGGAATTTTGATTTTAATATAACTTATAGTTAATCACTCAGTTTCCAGGTATCCCGGTATCAATAGCTACCAGAATTGTAGGTTATTGTATTGTGGTTATTTTGCATAATGGCTGTAAAAGTCGTAAATCTGCTTACTGAACCGTGTATATTTTTTGAAAATTAGGTATGTTTAGGAACTACCGTCGTGAATTATCCATATAACTGAAAGTTGGCCAGCCAAATGTTGATAATAGGAGAAGATGAAATAACAGTCATTTTTATTAGCGAATCTCTAATTTGTACTGTTTTTGGGCAATATTCTGTGATTTTTTTTGTGTTCTCTTAAAAGATGAATGTCTCCTAATCGGATATAATATTATCAGGACGGACAGTTCCGCTTTCTGCTTCGATAAGTTTCTTCGGGTAAAATGGACAACAATGTGAACGGTTGGAGATTTATCTCTTTTTATAGATACTTTCACGGGAGGTGTTCAAGTGACTTGGTCCATTTGATTCCACCAAGAGCGAAACATACGGAAATATGCGACCGACTGTGGCTGCTCATCGTTCTGAAGTTCAATTCAGTATACCACGAACTTCACTGTTTGTTTGAAGGTGATTAACAATGTTTCTTGATGAATTTCACTAGTTTCGACTTCCGTTGTCTAATATATAAAAATGATTTGAAATCCCTGAAACAACTAAAAAAGAAGAAATAAAAATACATAGCTAAAAAACAAGAAATAAAAAGAAGAAATAAAAATACATAGCTATAAATAAATTATACTAGGCAAAAAACCTGAAATGAAATAATACTGAAATAAAATACAAGTAAAAATAAAACAATTGAACAAGAAATGAAGAAATACAAAATGAAAATTAAGATGAAAAAATAAAAAGTTAAGAGGTTTCAAGCCAAGTTAGTTCACGACGTTTTGATTGTTAGTATTCACAATCATTTTCGGGTGATGACTGGACTGATTCCTCCTAGAGATGAATATTTATGGGTCGTTCGAGTACTTTCACTTATCTCCGCTTTCCATTTTTTCCGCTTCACTGGTTCAATGGGAGATGACCGTTTGGCAGGAGTTGGCCATTTTTCGCTTGATGATGTTTCCTTATTGACCAGACCGAGGCCGAAGAATTCAGATGGACAATCAGAGAACAGCTGGATCGAGAACCAGTTCCAACATCTAACAACAGCAATGAAGAACTTTGAGCTCTGAACGGCCTACGTAGATACAACACCAACACGATGCTACCTGCAGATAAAGGAAACGCTATTGTGGTAATGGATATTGTTCTTTACGAACAGAAGATCGAAGAAGGACGATACAAAAATATTGTACGGTACCCTACTGCAATAATTGAAAGGAAGTTGTCAGATTTTGAAGAAACACCAAGTCTATTTCTCGGACAAGGAAAGATCATCGCTAACACCGCACCACAGTATGCCTCCTCACTTGTATGGACTACCCAAAATCCACAAGAAAGACGTTCCGCTTAGACCGATGATTAGCTCCAGCTTGTTTAGATTTTTACTTCCCATAATACAACCATTCACCAGTCATAGCCAACATATATATGGAGAGGTTTGAAACTCTGGCCATTGAAGAAACCCACAAGAAATTTCGAGAGTCTCGTTGAAGATATATTAACAATACTTTCCTAATATGTAACCATGGGAATACTGAACTAGACTCCTTCTTGAAACACATCAACAGCTTAAGACCTTCCATCACTTTCACAATGGAGAAGGAAATGACGTCCATTTGTTACGGCCAGTCGTAAAAATAATAATGAAATAACCAGTGAAAATTAGACAAAAATCTAATTTCCTCTTTTGTCTAATTTCTACTGGTCTAATTTCCACTGGTTATAAAACTGAGTTTTATACTTGATATTGGGGTAAAATTAAATAGCCAGTGGAAATTAAACAAAAATGTTATTATTGATTTCATTACAGTGATCACAAAATGAACCACAAAATGAACAAGTCATTATTCATTAAATCATCGAAAATCTTTTTTCTTTTGGGATCTTTTTTGTGTACCTGTACACAACAATTTGAATTCCTGAATTGCCAAATATATTTTGCAATTCATGACTGACTGAATGGAAGCCTATTCACTACAATTCTGTAGTTAAATTGAATGAGAGTTCTGTGAGAATGGTTTCATGAAGAGTTTTTATTGTTATATTCAATTTTATTATTCCTTTACTCTAGAAGTTCGCCACTTTGAGTAGAAAGGCAAAAATGTTTTAGAGTACGATCGTCTATCATTTTTATAAAACTCACTGAGATCAGTAAAGCATGTTCTGATGATATTTTTATATTTTTATTTTCGAAAATCTCACTTTTTTTTTATTCTCTAACTGTTGAGTAGACGAAAAAAGATACAGACATTTTCATAGTACTTTAGAATACCAACAAACTTTTTTCATAGAAAATTCTCGATTTTTCTTCAATGCTTCTACTGCTTTTGAAGTGTATTCAACTAATTTATTCTCATTGAGGAGAAAAAAGTTTCATGAACTTTCCTTAATGAGAAACAGTTTTCATAATTTACGATATCCTTCGATAACAATATTGTCGTAGTCGACAACCATCTCTTTAGTCAATAATTATTGAATGATTTCAAAGAAACATCACAATACATGGACATATGAACGATACTTAAATGTTCAGAGGTTCTCTCCGATAGAGAGTACCACTCTTGAAGGTTTTATTATTTTAATGTAAAGCATTATTTTTTTACTTTTCTGCTAACTTACATATCATTATAATCTTCTTCAAACACAACATTATGGTAATCAATCAAACTTGTTAAAAAACTAGATTAAAATTATTGAAAAAATGTTTACTTCTAAAAACTCATCAAAATCCCTAAAATTTGGTTACTTTTTAATCCGTCTGATTGGTGATTTTTTTATTCATCCTGCATAGTTTGATGTTAATGTTAGAATGAAAACAAGTAAATCAGAATTCAGATAATACTGTCCATAACCATACCTACTGTGAAATACGGTCACAACTCTGTAATCCATTAACCGCGTAGAGCACTTTAAACTGCAATCTAAGCGAACGGCAAATTGCTACAAGTTTCAAAGGACAAAACAGTGCACTGCTCTACACACCAAAGATTATTTTTGCTGCTACGTTGCACTCTGGTGAATAATTAAAGGAGTCCGAAGCAAAACCACGAAAGTGGCATCACCATACTACTCGATATAACTTCGAGAAAGTTTATTCGCATCTCCTCTCTGAATACCGAGTGTACATGCTTGCCAGACCGTAAAATGGACTTGCGAATTGTTCGTTGTACATTATTTTTTCAAATTATAGTTGACTTCTGTTGATAACAAAATATTCATCAGACATGAGACGGATTGTGAAATGTCCTACCCAAATTATCCCAATCAAATCGAATTGCGGTGTTGATTCCATGAATTTTTTGAAGAGGCAAACTTGTGAATCAACGACTCTATTCAATGCTCCACAAAATTAATTTCACCCCTGATTCACTTAGTTAGCTATTCCTGTCGGGCCTGGACATGGATTTACTCCTCTTTTTGATCTCGTCAAGACCGCATTCTCAAAAATTCTTTGGGGAATGTGAATCTTATCTAACTTTTTGTGAGAGTACGAAGAACACTTTACCAATTATTTGCATAGCTGCGAAAATTGAATTTCGCCTTTTACTATAACTTTAAGTATGTAGTTATAACTTAATATTGTGATTTTTTTTTAGTGCATGTAGTAGTAAAGACTTTTTTTTTACCGTAGTGTGCGCTGATTAGGCCCTATCCCCCGAAGCCCCGATACATTCGGTAGGGCGCGCCAGCATTATCAACTAGTGACCAGTCCCCACACCGTGGGGTAAGTGATCATTGGATTGACGGTCTTCTGCATCTGTGCGGCTAAGATTTCTGCCTTAGTGCGGCAAGCCGGTATGATTTTAAGATTCGAGAGTAGAGAGGACATCATTCCACCAAGGACT
>WOGN01000365.1:0-26015 GCA_015342105.1 Leptinotarsa texana
GGTTAACCTTATCAATTTTATAATTGTTTTTTCAGGGTTTCAAATCATTTTATATTAGATTAGACAATGGAAGTCCGAACTGATGAAATAGAAATTTTTTGTAATAAATAACTTTCAATTGAATAATAACATTTTTTGCTTCAAGAAAATCAAGTATGAGTGGAAAAATTCTTATATATTTCAATTTATCATTATCAGCTAAGATCTACATACATCAAATTCCTTATCAATGATTTTAACATACTTCTGAGATTTTACATTTTTTCATACGGTTGCAATAACTTCTAAATTCTACCAAATCAAATAAAAGAAAGAAGTAACAAAGTGGAAAACAACACTAACAAAAGTAATTTAGTTTCGTTCATGAATATATTATTTTTCAGTTTTGTTGAGAAATATATTTTTCTTTATAATTAGGGTACTTTTGGAATGTATTTCTGCTATTTTCAATGTTATCAACAACATAGTTTTGCTAATGAAGTACCACAACTTTCATGTTGTATTAATTCATTGACGCAGAAATGAAAATTTGTGTGGGATAAATTTGAAGAAACCAATGTTTGTTCACATTTACGTCAAAAAATTATTTATTTCACATCTGACAGATGTCTGTTCAAAGAAAATATACCAGTACGAAAATACCGTTGAATAAAAAAAACTATATTTCATTGCATGAGAATGCTGCTACTAATGATTCCATCAAAGGTCCAGTTCATATCCAATTTTCACTTATGGATGTTTCAAAAGGACGTCTAACAGGTGTCTAGTTTAAAGTCTTTGAAGTTCCAACCAAGGTCCACATTTTTTTAGTCCAAATTAGATCTATTGGGAATACAAATTTTATATCCATCAAGTTGCATCAATAGGACTTCTCTTAGCCATCAAAGAAGGCCTAATGCATATACGTAAAGTTCATTACGGATATCAATAGGACATCCATTGGATGTTCATGTGCTTACTGGGTAGATGGATATCATACAGTATTCTGCAAATTGCTAACTGTATAACACATACTTTTGAGGAGTGTACTAAACCCATTAATTTACTCAGAAAAATATTGTCGATGGAGGAAGTTTCCCAATGTCCAAGTTGAACATTATTCTGTTAGCCAACAAAAAACTGCTCAATACAAAGATTCAACAAATTTAATGTGTTCTAACGCAGCTGTCTACTTTCCCGCAAAAGAGGGCGTTTGATTGGTATCAAGTTCAGTACTTGTCATCTGAAATGAAACATCTTTCACCAAATAAACTACTGACATTGAGAAGCTGGACTCATTCGATTGGGTTTGAATAGATGTTTGCCACAATAAACTATTACGGGTTACAATGAAGAGACACTATCCACTAGTTTACATGTTACTGATTTTCTGTTACTGCTAGTGCCTAGAACAGTTGGGAAATTATTTGTTGGTTGGATAATAAATTAGTATCAACTGTAAAGAATGAAACAATTCAAGGAAATATGGATGAATCTTGATTGATAGCATTATCTCACCTGTCTTATGATGTGGTGATGTCCTTCAACATCAACAATCCTCGTAATTCTGTAGGGCGAAACTTGCACATTATCCAGAGGCCTGTTAGTGCTTTCTACTAGCTCTCTTTCCAATGAATGAAGAACGGCTCCTCTTGGAGCTCTGGCTTGTCTGGAAAGACCGTTGTAGGCTGATTCTAGAATGGTAGCGCCGCAGTTTTGACCTCCATCCTCTGAAAGATCTTTCAGAGCTAACCCAGCTAACCCTCGAATTCTGGAGTATTTCGCTTTGATGTCAATACTGGAAGAATCTTCAAAAGCGATCCATTTGTTTTTACTGAAAATGGAAGTTCAAGACGATTATGCATTTTTTGAAATTTCTTTCCGAATTTTTTGGGGGTCACTGGTAACTGGCAGTCTTAATTTAAGTTCCCGGGGTACCAGACTGGTTGCGTCATCCGCCATTTTGAATTTAGGGGTTGATTTTTGTTCAATAAATAAGTCGTTTATTTTCAATTCGAGCCGAAAAATAGTTATCACAAAATTTGGTTTTGTAGGATCGATATTCTTTGATTTATACACAAAAAAATTCATTTTATTGAACAAGTCGTTCATTTTCTAGTTTACGAAAAACAAAACCTAAAATAAAATTGTATAAAGTTTCTTATAATTTTAGTTCCGATCAATTCTTTCATAGGATCGATATTTTTCGATTTATGCCCGAGAAAACGAGGAGCTAAAATTGTATTGCATAATCATGTTATTTTCAATTTTACAAGAAAAATTGTGATGCACGAAGTTGTATGAAATGAAATTACATGAAAAAAGGTACATCAATCTCACCTGGTACTCAAGCTACCATATACAAAAATGTAATCTACCTTTGGGGAGTTATTTACACTTGTGATGTTTCAAAATGATCTGTTGACTAAGGCCTTCTCATCGGAATATCTTGATCAAACTTTATACATACATATATACTTGTGTATATGTATATATGTATATACATATATAATAATAATTATTATTTTTATTCATCGTACGATACGTGGTACAGTGCATGATACATGATTCAAAATACTAAATTACCTAATATACCTAATAGTGATATAATCATATCAAACTAAGTATTATATGTTATATCTATTTGATCGAATACAGTGTATTAAATTACTTTCACCAGCATTCGATAAAATACACATACCAGTGATTAATGTCAAAATCAGAAATATCATCATCAGATAAATAATACTGGATATTCAGGAGGGTAGAAAAGTCAAAAAATTGGATAAGTTCATCTAAGTCTGGAGACTGAGTCCAAGTAAAGCATTACGTGACTGGACCCTGTTTAGTAATCAGACAAAATGATCCACAACTTCGAACCAATCACAGATGAGAAGCTGTGTTTTGATTATTTTCAATCGTGTGTGAATTCTGAGAATTTTCTTCCTCAAAATATGTTCTTAAACGTCAAACTCAATCATTTAACTGACATTTCAGTTCGAAATGAATTGTTTCTAACGAAAAACAGGAATAAAAACATAAACCTCACTAAAAACTGATTACTCTGGTGATTTTTCATAATATTCTGCGAACAAAGGCGTTTCTATTCGAGTATTTTGATGAAACTATATATTCTTCTTGTAATTTTCATTCACATTTGATATAGCCTTTGGAATTGAAAATTTTTCTAACACGAATCAAAACAAACTAACCTCGTAACCCAACCACAAAAGTAAGTAAACTAGCTTTCGAAAGGAGTAGATTCAATTTTTTCCTTGGTGGCAATAATGTCTTAAGAAGAAAGATAGGAATCTGAAGTTTGATCAGCAAATTATTTTGAAAAATCACAAAAGTATACCTAGGTTAGGTTAGGTGAGTGGGCCTATTCAGCCCTCCACTGCAACCCGCAAAGGTTTATTGTGGCTCACACATATTCAAACTCGACCAAATAAACATAGCTTCTTGACGAAGAAAGATAAGTTTATATGGTGAGTGATCTTTCAGATCAGATGGTAGAAGTGTGGTTCTACCAAACCCTGAAAACCTGAAAAGTATACCTAACCCTGAAGGAACTGGAAAATACTGTAGATGAAGTCATAAACTCTTTCAGAAATTGATGCAATGCTAATAATTTGCTAGTGAACATCAAAAAAACTGTATATATTCAATTTAAGTGCAGAAGAAACAGTCCCAGTTCTTAACTTGCCGTGATTCAGAACTCAGAATCAACCAAATTCTTAGGACACCACCTAGATCAATATATATATCATGGCTCAACAATCTTTAACACATACAAAAAAAATTAATTCTGGATTCTTTGCTATACTGAAGCTAAAAAAACAATGGACAAAACCGTTCTATCTATCAAAGATATCTATAAACATTGAGGAGAAACTCATCCTTCCATAATTATCCAACAAGAACTGCAAATGAATTGAGCTTAACTCAACATAAATTAACAAAATTTGAAAAAAGTCCAGGATATGTCAGAGCTAAGTTTTCTAACAAACTACCGAGCAGCATACAGAACATGAATTATGTTGGCAAAAGCATATTATTCGGTTAGAGAATTCCTCAATGGCTCGTTAGGATGAAACAGTCACAACGATCATTTACATTTACCATTACATATTATATTTTTTATTGTCAATTACCTGTTTCTAAGTGTACTGTCAATTTGTGTGTGAGTGTAAATGTGACGTGTATATCCATCTTATACATGGCTGCTGTTGCAATTACGAATAAATGAATTTGAATTTGAATTAACACCCCCTTATTATAAGAACGGATTGCATCCTTATATACCTATATTGACAAAAATATCAAGTAAAATTCATGTAAGTTTTCGAATATGAGCGTATTCGCATTATGAATGACCTACCTATTTGGATAGTATTTTTCTGGTCAGCAACAAATTAGCATTCAACTGAATATTTCATTGAAAGACTCGAAGAACATTCCGTTGATTAATTAATTTCACAGTAGATCATTGAAATTTCAACTGTAACCTGATATTAATATCCTAATTGACCATTACGTAATTTTCTGCATAACGAAAATAATCGATAATACGACATATCCATTTTGAAATAACCGAGCCAAACCTATTTTTTCAACGGAACCAAACAAACTAAAGTGGCGTTTAATACAAAATAGTCCCATTCAGGTGTGTCTTGTCATGTTAATAAAACACCGTGTGATAAGACTTTCGCAATGTGTTCCACTTTGCTAGACGAGGACTTATTAGAAGTAGTACCGTGCGTAATTTGTATGACATTGCCCGCGGTGCTCACTATAGCGAGAAAGGCCGTGACAGTGGTCAGTAGATACAGGGTGATACTCCAGGAATTGCGTCGTTATAGGTAAAAAAAAATGTTTTTTTTAATGTGAAAATATGTTTTCCGTCCTTCAGTTGTCGCTTACTCACAAACGACAACGCTAAGAATCCAAAACTTGTATGACAGAACAATTATGAAAAACAGATATTTGTTTACTGTGAAGTTATTTTATAAGAAGCTTCCGTTCAAGTCTAGTAATAATACATGTAACAAATTGAAAATACACGAGCAATTAACATACTGTAGGGAGTATTCACTACAATTGGTTGCTCGAAAACTGCCTAAACTACTATAGAAAAATGTTCTAAGCTTTCACAAAAAAGGATGGGCCTTAAGTATGACGAGTGGAACGATTTTGGTAAGAAAAATCAGTAGTAGGCGGAGTCAAGGCGGTACAAAATCAAGAGCGGCAGGAGAAGACAAGCGTCTGGCTGGGCTTGCACCTTTTAGCAGCCTTTTACAGTAGAAGTAAACGATATTGTGCATACTTGAAGTTGGCGGTACTCTCAAAGGCCAAAAAAACCAATACATAGAAAGGAACCGGCTGCGAAGTAGTCCACGTGGACCGTAGAATTGACGGTTCGTATTGGATACGTTTTACTAACCAACTTTCATGATTGGCTGAAGAGTCATAAAATCAAATTTGAGTTCATGTTACGGTGACGAATAGAAATCGGGAATGGTTATCGCCGTCGTGTTCAGTTCAGGAACTGATCGCGATTGGAGTGTGGAAATTCGATATTGGTGAAACAAATACACCTAAAAGATTGTTTTTGAAAATGTCATTTATAGTACAATCAAATAATTGCCTCAATAGAAGTTCAGACATTGATCAATTTACATGATTTCCAAACCAGTAATAACTCTGGTCTTTCATTAATATAATTCATTTCATTTTAAATATTTTCTTTTTGAATAAATTTCCAATCTCCCTGTGGCAGGATTTTACATTCATTTAAGAACAGCTCTTCACTTGTTTTCCTCAAGACTAATGAGAGTGTTGTCAATTAATTAATATTAAATTGGACAGAATTTTTGGGTTTTTTCATTGAGTTACTTATAGAACAACAGATGTCTCTGATCACACTTAGACCATAATAGTTCACCTTTGTTCCATAGTTTTATCATCGAAAAACTAACACACTTTTTCAAACTAAATCACATGACAACTGTCATTTTCAATTGTTTTTTCTCTCTTTCTTCGTTCTTAAACCACGTGGCTTTTACCGGTAATCCATAATTTTAAAACAAATAACGATTTATAGTAAATTTTAATTCAATATTGTTCTTTATATCCAGTGAGGAGTCAACCTCTTTTAATGTAGTGACGTGTTTTATTGTATTGACATGTTTCAATTGTTCAAATGTAACATTATTGTGATTCTTATATAATCAGAAATGATCATTGACTTACGAAATTAGTTAGCTCCCTAATTACATTACGTATATTTTCAAAAAAAATAGAATAACAAAAAGGTTCACCTTGTCGATCGAAATTCTCACAATTTTAAGGATTACCTATATGCGTTTGGAGCTGTCGCTCTTTTTAATATGTCTAGACAACTGTATTCTTTTATTGAAGTGACAGTCAAACTGTAGGAACTTGAGTCGTGGAATTTCCAACCTAAACTAATGAAATGAAAGCCTATGAAATAAAGTCTTGATTCCAAAGTATTACTAGCGATTCAACACTATATGAAATTCAAGATATTTCTTCTACAATCTTCATATTACCTGTCTCACATAGTTTTCGAAATCTTTGACATTGAATTAAAAAAAATACATTTGCGAGGCCTTTTTATCTGAATAACTTTATCGATATTTGGTAATAATATTCAGTTTCTATTACTAAACTTCTAAGAGGAGATCTAAGTTGAATAATCAGTGAAATTTTCACTTTTACTCTGTCTCAGCGGAACCCCTGCTACTTCATCGCAATCAAAGATGAAAATAATGATAACTTTCATTTATATTTTTCAATACTTCCCTCTATTTCTGGACATGAAGCACTTTGCGTATCTACATGTGAGATGATTTTGCAAAAACACTGTCAAGTTTCATTATCGTTCGTATCAGTCCGTTTATGTTTTATGAACAATGCGAGGAAGTTTAATCAAGAATATATTATGTACTTCCGATCAGTGTACAAACAAACAAAACCATCGCCGAATACATTCAAGAAAATTATTTTCGAAAATATTGCACTTTTGAGTGATTTTTGTTTTGTATTCTGGAAATGCGGAGAAATTTCCATATCTAAATAGAAATTAGATGTGTAGAAGTTGAATGTGTAGAACTTGAACTCTTCCGACATGCCGAGTCTGATTAGGTCTCCAGCGGGGTAGGTACAAAGAATATGCTCTGCTGTTTCATCATTTTCCAAACATACGCGGCACAAAGAATATGCTCTGCTGTTTCATCATTTTTCAAACATACATGGCACTGTCTTCCGAGTCTCTGCATATGATGATTCAAATGACAGTGACCGGTAAAAAGGCCTGTTAGACTTCGTAGTTCATCCTTACTGTAGTCAAACAACTGTTTGGTACCAATCTCCGAAGGGTGAATGAACGCCTTGAAGTGAGCCAATCCTGGGAGATTCTGGTAAAATTCCATGAATCTTCTTGCCATCCACGTGTTCAATGTTTAATTGGCAAAGCCTAAAGGGATGCCAGTAACAGGTTTTGGTCCGATAAAGCAGCAGCCTCATTACCATCCAGGCCAGTATGGCCAGTAATCCAGACAAGAGAAAATATGTAAAGTCCTCTCATCGAGGAGAGTCGTTTTTGGCAATCTGCTACCATTTCAGACGTTACTCAGTGGGAGCCAAGAGCTTTCAACGCCGCTTGATTGTTCGAGAATATTTTCATTTACTTGTGTATGACGTTGGATTCTTCCAATCTCTCCGCACACAATTCAATCGCGTAAATTTCCGCTTGAACTACAGTCGTATAAGTTCCTAGGCATGTAGTTAACTCTGTCCTGGGTCTACGACTAAAAACACCTGCACCGGAACCGGAAGGTGTTTTTGATCCATCTGTGAACCAACAACTATCTGCTCTTAATATTTCCGTCTCCCGTGATGTGAGTAATATAAAGATTATCTGAAATTGATCTAGAATTTGATGTGAAATGTAAAATGCTATATATTTAAAATGCTAAAAGGATGCTTTATTTAAAATAACGAAGTTTGAGTTTATTCCAAGAAAAAGTTTTCTGGAATTAACAATAATTAGGTCAATATCACTCTAATTTTCATATTCACATTTTTACGTAATTTCCGAAGTCACCCTGTACATTACAGATACACTCATCACTCTCAAATGATTTTAATGATGAATGAGAAAAATAATGTTTTACTGGATGTGATCTCATACATAATAAGGAAATTGGCGAAAGGTATTCATCTCATATCAATGTAACAAGGCCACGATTGTGAGGAAATCTGGATGATGTGGGTAATTATTGGATTATGTAGTGACGGTGCAAATAGGTCAGTGACGATGCAAATGGGTCAGTGACGGTGCAAATATACCTTTGGGTATATTAAAGGATTTTCGTGTAAAGAGAATGGAATTGCTTTAATCATAAGAAAGACCTGTAAAAACATGCTGCCAACCAGAGTGGCATCATAATAAAGTGATGCAGATGTAAAATTTCCTGGTGAATGCCATTTATTCTTATCAAACAGGTTTTTCCGGGTTTTTCTGCAGCTGGAAAAGCAAATACGCCACTAGAATCAATGAAGTCGCCCCGGAGCACCAAATAATTTTTGTTATTTAATAATTTCATACTTTATATTATGTTCTTCTTTAATATATCCAAATTTTTGATAGTATCTATAAAAATATTTCAAATTGTGTAAATCTGCATTTACCGTCTTCTCCGATAGTGAGGCGGCAATTAAGGTGCTCGGCTCCTTCCAATCTGTTCGCGACTTGTAACTTAGCGCTCTCGATGAGCTAGGATCTCACAAGAGGGTCTGGATACCCTGACACGAAAGTCACAATGGAAATGAGCAGGTCGATGCTTCAGTCCGTAATAAAGCCATGCCAGGTCCGGGCGAAGACAACTATAGGAACATCTATCAATTCGTTGATGAAATCCAACCAACCAGGCAGGCGGAAAAGTGCATGAAGGAACTCATCCCAATTCACGAAAGAACTGCTAAACCATAACCGCATGGTTATTAGGGGCATTATCAGCTCAAAAAACATGGGCGCCCAAACAGATTCTGTCAGAACATTGAAGAAAGCGTATCTGTGGAGAATGCGAAGCGTTAGCAAGATTGACACATGAGATATAATCGAAAGAGAAACCAGAGGCTACAAGTTATATGAAGGATGTATTCGTCATCCGACATCAGGAACCGCTGTTCTGGCCCACCAGTTCTCATCAGTGGTGCTACACTGAACCACTGAGCTATTCCAGAACCAACAAGCCTAGAAGTAACGAGGTTGGTACCCGCTCCTATGAAAGATGCCATCTATGGAAATAACAGGAGGAGATAAACGAGGCTGCCCAAGGCGAACCGTTCCAAAGCCAAGCTTGGGCATTGGCCACCGTAAGAGATTCACCCTCTGTCCTTCACTGCAGCCTTCACTGCAAGGCAACTCGATAAATTTGTGATCCAATATCACTTCACTCACTTATATGAAGTATCACAGGAGTCGCAGTAAACTATGCACCTAACAATCTGATCTAACTACCACCACGTATTGACTTTTTCCACCTACAACCTAGTATCTAACAAAGTGTTACATTTCTCTTGGCGTCTGTTATTATGTCAAAATGGTCTTGCAATTGCCTTTTTGTTGAATTATCATACCTGAATATATATGGTCCAGCCTGATCTTGATCTCTCTCCATCGTCCAGTTTGAACCACTCCGCATTTCCTTGCATAATTCGTTACGAGTCAGAGATCGGAGTTCCAGAGCGGGGCTTCCTGGTGCAGAGAATTCTTCGTTTTGGAGTGTGAATTGAAATGCTTGGACAGGAGCTGTGATAACAACTTTACTCAAAGGAGCACCCAATCCACTCACCAAGTCTACCATCGAGTCCTGAAATCAGAATATGCTTCATTATCAAAAGAATACTATTCGTAAGTATCTATATTAATTGTCATTTTTACAAATCGTGATGGAAGGCGATTGAATATTTCAAGCCTGTTATTTACATGGTGTTTTCGTGTTTTCGAAATTTTAGAGGGTTATTCGTTAGAACAGTAAGAAAAAAGGTTTCATGAATTTATGTCCGGAGTTGTGATATTGAGGAAAAAATACGCTACTTTATTGTTTTTTAGTTTTTTGTTTCTAGATCAAGCAACTAGAAATGTATATTTTTTGTGTTCACTTCATATCTTCGTTTTTGAGAAAACGGATTGAATCCATTCCATTGCATATCATGAACATGGAAAACAAATTTATTTTTTGTTAATTTCAAAAAACATCTCGTCCGTTCATCTCATACTTACTGAGTCACTATTCCTCTTATTCAGCTAATAATTCAATTTGACTCAATCAGTTCAAAGATGTTTGGAAGGCATCTGAGTTAAAAATAGGTTTACTATTGAAATATAGACATGCATTTCCTTTCTAAACTATTGCCAGCTGATAGTGATAGTTTTATTGTCATATCCATTGAAATTTAGAGTTATTTATTAGGAGTGATTCCAGTTTCAAAAACTTTACCAACGCTAAAATGGCTGACATCAACTCCATTTATGGATTAACTAATAAGAAAGAATCAGGGCAGATATCCTAACAGAATGCTAAAACACTTAGAACGCTACATGCAAGATTATGTGAAACTGGGAGTTGTAATAAAAATGCAGGTGGTGGATGACCAGAAACACACCTGGACTAGAAGAAGATAATCAATGCAATATAAGGAGATCCTTAGTACCAGGAAAATTGTACTATCGCTCCAAAAACCATTTGGAGAGTTCTAAGAAGAAACCTCCTATATACATATTACATACAGCGGGTCCAAGCTGTACTGCCTTGAGATTCTGACCCAAAATTAATGTTTTGCACATGGTTGATTCATAATATGGCACACAATGATGATTTTGAACCAGGCAAATTTTTAAGATGCTATTATGAACTTTCACAATGAATCTCGGCATAGAATTCTCATGCTTCATGTTTGACATAAGACAAACTGAAAGAACTTTCAGAGCAACATAAAAGAACATAAAAATAGTTTCATACTAAGGATTACTAGAGTCATATCCGGATTACTGAGTTAAGAATTACATCCGACTTTTCCAGTTATTTGATGATAGCCCAGAATTGATCATATCTGGTTGAATAATCATTCCTGTCGAGGAAGCTATTGTTAAACATGTGTCGCGGTTCCATAAACCTTTCATAGTGATAATCTTACAAAAACTGGATAAGTTTTCAATAAGATTTTCAAAAACTATCGGCCAGTGCTACCCACTTTTCGGAAAAAAGTAAAGAACGGCTAGATCAACTCTCTCGCGACAGTTGAAATTTCTAGTTAGATTTTTTCTAAAATTCTTATGCAATAGTTCGTTGATCGTTGACGATGATTCAATCATATTAAACTTGAAAGTTCAGCACACCACTTTGCCGCATCCAATAAAGAGAAGTGAACTGAGCGAAGGTTAACAATAAAAAAACGTAATAAAACTGTAATTAGCGAAGATCATTCGAAATAAACTGAATAATTATGGTAACACTTCGAGAAGAATCTGAAAAATGTGGTTCTGATGAAACATACTGACCATTGAGAATTGACTTTCACGTTATTGAATATCAACGGGTATTTACCAAAAATAATTGATCAGATTTAATTTCGTTAAATGTACGCATGAGGGTTGGACATGAAAACTAAACGGCAGTGAAATTCAAGGCAATTAAACGTGCAACTATCTCTCGATAATAACTTTGGACTTGATTCATCTTAGACCACGTAATTGCTTTTTTTGGTTTTGAACTCAATTGGGAAGATTCTCAATGACAATTTTATTTGGCATTTATATTATTGGCCGTAATCTGGTCACCAGAATGGTATTGTGTTCACCAGTAAACTGAGTTTCAATAAAATTTAGAGGTAATCTGGTTACTTGAGAATTTGATGAATATGGAACTGCAACGGGTTCAACTCCGTACTTACTAGTATTCTTCAATAAATTCGAACTATGTAATACAAGGTACAGCCTTAAGTTCCTTCCATTCATATCTAACTTCAAGAAAATATGCTGTTCACTTAAATTAAATCTCATCAGATGAAAAAATAGTTTCACCCAGTATTTCACGGGGGTATATTCTTGGGCCCACTCTCTTTGAATACATGTAACAATTTCGTATTCTCAAAAGCTTGGAACACTGTTCCGAACAAAAAACTGTACACCCCTCAGCAATTTTTGATGCTTTATAAAGCTCATATTAGACCTTCTTCGAAGGTCACAATTATTATTCCACCAGAAATACAAGGAAACTTAGACAACCGCTGATTAGGCTTGAAATGTCAATTTCCAGTACACTCATTTTCATAAAGACTGGATTTTATGAACTCACTCTAATATCTTTCAAGCTTTTTTTCTCAGTCCCCAGTTTCCCCAGTTTTCAAATTTTGATTTATACTCATTTCATTATCGTATTGATTTTCTCCCACTTCACTAGCATTATTACTAGTCGACCTCTTTGACTTGTCATGAATGTGTGGATTGTATGCATAATACGATTGAAAGTATTCTGGCTCTCTACCCGATTTGTCGGTGTCATTTGCAAGAAAACTCCCAAGCCAAAATCAACTCATCCTTTTCAACTTCTATGGAGGTAAGGTTAGATTTAAAAAATATTATCTTACTTGAATCTGTTTCCAGAGACATATCAGGACGGATTTGTGGTAAGGCGAAATGAATTAATTTACAGTCCAACTGCTTTGTTCAGTATTGAGACACGATCTATCAAAAAAATGAGTATTATGTAGGTGATATAAATGAAAGTGAACCTAAGAGGACGTCCTTTTAAGGCAACACGTATTGCATTTTGTCCGTTATATGCGTACCACGCAAACTGCAATTATACTGAGTGAGCCGTTAAAGTCATTTATTTGTTCCTGGAAATAAAGACAATGCTATTGTAAATATAGTTTCAGAAACTGAAATTTTCTTGTTTATTTCAGAGAATTCAAAATAGTTGGCTCTTAAGTAATGAATACGTTTTGTCTGGATTCCTAATGAATTATTGAATCTTGAATTTCATTCGGTTTCTGTCAATAAAGTTAAACTGTATGTATATCGTTTTTATTCAGTAATGATGTCAAATTTTTTTAAGACAGAATACGAGCACCACAGGAAAATTAAGGTGCTCTAATAGCGGTACATGCGCCAAAGTAGCGTTTCACGTTGGATTTGAATCTCTGGAGATTTAATTCATTTGGAAAAATGTTCTCAGGAAGGTTAGTCCACATGAACGAAGTTCTCCAGATTAGAAAGTTCCTAAACAGTCCGAGGTGGACTGAGTTGAACCTCAAAACAATGAGCAGTATTTCACGTATTTTTGTTATGTGGAATCTAATGTATCAAGTCACTTGAACACCCCTCTTATAGCATCTATAGAAGAGAGACAGAGGTCTGATCTGAGCTTTATAGGGCATCAGAAGTTTGTCGAGGTGTGTACAGTTTTCTGGTTCGGAACAGTGTTCCAAGCTTTCGAGAAGCAGCCTTTGCAATTGTGCCAAGACATATTGTTGTCCATTTTAATCCCCACCAAACTTATCGAAGCCGAAAGCGGAATTGTATGATCTGACACTATTTTATCCGGTTTGGAGACATTTATCTTTCTGCAGGGAACCGATGTCTGAGTTTTTGTGGCATTGAATTGAACATAGTATTCACCCCAATTCGAAATCACTTCTAGATCCTTATTGAGATATGCAAACTCCTGCTGCCAATGAAGATGTGCATCCGAAGCCGATGTCTTGAAATCCAAATCGAATAGCGAGATAAGTGTGCTGTCTTAAGAATAGTAGTAGTAATAGTAATATCGTCTTTATTATCTTCTAATACATTTAAAGCAAATTAATCGGGAACAGTTCATTTATTATATGAACATAAAAGGCGAAGTTCAATTAACATGATGACAAATCACCATTTAATTGCTATTCCACTCAATTTCAGCAAAGCAATATATTGAATTCTTGTATTTTTACAAGTGAGTCGTTGATATACAATAAAAGAGGGTTGGAGACAATATGGATTCCTAGGAACACCAGCGTTGATGTTAAAATTATTCGAGAGGCATCTATCTATGGCCTCTTGCAGGGAACGCTCTTTCGGGAAGCTAGAGAGCCATACACAAAAAGGTATTAGATATTAGTTATTAGTTTTTGAGATGCGGCAATTTTTTTTAGAAATCCATCAAGAGAACGTAGGAAGGGAACGTAGGAAAAACTTAACTCTTCTGAGGACGTGTAATTTCAAGAAACTCGTTCAAAGTGGACGATGGTCAATAATCCTGAGAGAATAGGGCATCACTTTCTAGATGGAAAATAAAAATGATCTTAAACCCATACCAATTTAATTCAAGATATAATAATAACGAAATTATATATGTAACAGAAAACAATAAAACAGTATGTACCAGGATTTCAATGTTGAACAGATTAAAGATGATAAAGGTTGCGTTGAAGATCTATTTTTCATCAAAACAAATTGATTGGACATATCCATCTAACTCCACTAATTTTTATGCACTGCCTTCTCTCAGCAGTAAGTTGTTTTTGTTCAAATCTATTTAAAATCGGTTTTTCCTTTAACCAGCTGTCGCACCCCTTGGAACGGCAACCCTCAGATGTCGAAACTTGTGCTGTAACCTCATATACATCCATTTCGATTGCATCGATGAAATGGAATGAGGGATGCCCAAGACTTCCTAAGATATTGTTCGGAAGATTTAAACGAGTTTATGAATAGAATCATTGAGAAATCCACACATGTCTTGACGTAAATGAATGAAAAATTGAGTGGCAAAGAAAAAGCACAGTCCTGATTTTCATATTTGAGGTTGGCAACTCCAAGATTGTGGAGAGTTTCGTCGGTTAGTTAAAATTTACTTTGAAATGTACATTCTGTATAACCTTCGGTACATCCTGAGATTTGTCTTCACCCATACCCCAAAATACTAATAGACTGAGACTGTCACTCTGGATGGAGTCGACTCTGGATGGGGTCAAAAAAAACGACATGTTCAAAGTGCAAAAACTAAAGAAAATTCATGAAATATTTATTAATCGTTAGGTTTCTACAAACTTCAGTAAGATTTTCTCCTACAGAAAGTTTTGGAGATAAAATAAATAGAAGACCACGGCAAAACACGTAAACCAACCAAAACGATATAATAAATATTACTTTACACCAAAAGGTTTTAACTTGAATAATTTTGCAACATTATAAATTTTATGCGGTATCGCATCACAAAGAAGTCCACAATAATGGACAAATATTACACGGCTTATTGCAGACATCCCTACAGCAAATTATGACACAATTACAACTATTTAAGAGTTTCACCAATTGCACCAAAATCTCTAGGGAATGGAAAAGTGTACATTCTCTTTCTCTATCATTATCAATTTTTGTTTGTGTTTCCATTTTTCTGTTGAAGTTTAATTTTGTTGTTATATATTTATTCATTTTATAGTCAGTTACATATAGAATTGTTATTTACGATATGAATTAAACGACAAATTCAGTTTATTCTACTTTTATGTCATGACTTGACCACTGAGACCAACAAGTTTTTTTCAATTTTTTTTATATCCACCTCATTTTCGACCTAAATCTCAACTACTTTAGTGGTTTGCATAAAGCAGGATCAATACTTCGTGTTCCGATTTTGCTGCTTTCATTCAAATATTATATACTATAGTTGTTCAAGTGTTTGCTGATCTTGAAATGTTCGATGCAGTTCAATCTTGATCTTGAATATGGTCACTTGGTGATTGAAAGACAAAGACGTTCGAGGTGTTACAAATAACGGTTTGGTGTTGGGATAAAACTCCAGTAATATTCATTACTGGAGTTTTAAATGTTTCATTTGAATTTCCTTGATTTTGATATCGCCAACATTCATTCAACTACGTTTTTTCAAGGTTGAAAAAAATACAAGAACAATGTCGTTCAGAGTTTTCAAAATGTATCAAAAATCAATGCAGATGATTTTCTTTTTCACAAAACAAAACTCCAGAATACTATTGTCGACGAACGTTAGAGTAGTTATTAAATAAAAATTCTCTAATTTTCAACATTAAATAGTGAAACAATGGAATATCAATCATCCCGTATGTAATGAATGGAATGGAATAGAATGGAATGGAATGGAATGAAATGGAATGGAATAAAATTGTATGAAATGGAATGGAATAGAATGGAATATTTTAGTAAAATACTACTGATGTCATATGTCTCATAGCTACTAGATATTTTCATGCCAGTTTTAACCTACAGAAAGAAAAAAGAACTTTGGATTCGAAGGCAAAGATTTTAGAAAATCTATTGCTGACGCTGTGTTTGCTGTTAATTGCTTCAGGGGTATACCCGCGGTCCTTTGAAAAATATTTGGCGGAATCGTTTGCGGTCAAGTTACATGGAAGTTGATACATTTTTAGTCTTCTTACACCTGCCGAGAATAAATCTATTTTCCGACACAATGAGTTGTCTTCTACAAATTTTTGAAAATTTCCTTATCTCTGTCTGAATTTGAAGCGTTGCTTACTATTTTTGACACTGATAAGTTATTTCTATATTCTTCAGGTTAATTATTGGAAAAATTTTGTGATTGATTGAATTCATTGATTGAGATAAATTTCAGTGAAACGTTTGTTACAGAATTATTTCAGAATTTATTTCTTGATATGCAAGCTCTGAAATGTCTCTAATTACTCTGCATGTTTATTATTTTGCGAGACATATGGAATCCGATTACAACCGCCAATTAAAGGTGACATTGACAATTATTCCAATTGAGTTGGAAACCTGAATTGGCAGTTACGGAGTTTAATGAAATGAGAACGCAGTTTTATTGACCCATTATAAGAGATAGTTGTAGAATTAATTACCACGTTTTTATCTTTTATTATTTTTTATTTTGATAGCATCCCAGTTAACATGCTTTCAATTAAAATTGAAACTTGATCACCCATTTTCGGAATGGTGTCGGTTAATTATGTGAAAGGTATTTCTGAATTTTTCAATAAATTCCTTGATCAACACAAGTTTCGATGAGTGTTATTACAATTATAATAAGCAACTCGATTGAAATTCGATATGATTAACAGGAATTTCTATAAACATTTTTCAACTGATCTTTATTCATTTCAGTTGCAGTTGTATATTCTTCTTAATTGAAAACATATACATATATATTTCAATATTAAAATTAAATTTCACAAAGGATTTGAAGCTTCATTTCTTCTATTAATCATCTGCGAGCGCTTTCGACAGCTGGTCGTACTGTCATCATCTGGCACTTCTCAAACTGAACTTGTTATCCTGTCGTCTGTCTCTTTATACGGTGGGATCGTCTCAACTTAGGTATTTCAGGTAAATTTTCCTGTATTTGTGTTGCGTCAGGTACAATTCTTTGTGTTAGATGTTCTCTAGGTATGTGTATCGATTTGTTCAGTATATTGAACAAATCGCTTTTCGTCGATGTTTGCCATTGCAACCGCTTAGGTGTGAGACGGTGATTTGTCTTGGTGAAACAGGATTTTCTTTTACTGCAAATGTGGCCATTTTTCTGCAAGTTCTACCTTCAGCTTGTGAAGTAATGAATAGTATGGTCCTGTAATGGTTTGTTCTTCTTGATTTCATGACTGTTTGAAAGAAACAGTCACTTTTTTGGTCGAAAAAACAGTTTTTGCTTTTTTTGGGCCGGTCCCCCCTTTGCAGTCCACTGTTTGGACTGTATTTTAGTTTCGGCCATATAATAATGTATCCAAGTTTCATCTATAGTAATTCATCGGCACCAAAATTCAGATTTATTGCACCTAAACTGCGCCAACAGAGCATTGGAAATGTTCATTCGAACACATTTTTGGTCTAACGTGAGCCTCCTCGTGACTAAATGTTGATTTAGTATGTGACAAATACGTCATTTTGATAAATTGATGGATGTAGCCGTTACTACGTGGTAGGAGATCATGATGATAAGAGAAATGAAAATTTCAATGTGTTTTGCCACTTTTATATAAAAGTATAGTATATGTATAGTATATAAAGTAGTATGTGAAGTATATAATTCTATTTTATCAGTTCGGACTTCCATTGTCTTATCTAATATAAATTGATTTGAAAACCCTGACGATGTTTCGATTGTTAGTATCCACATTCGTCTTCGGGTGATAACTGAACTTATTCCTCCGAGATCTATTTATATGGTCGCCCGACTGCTTTCACCTATCCTCCCTTTCACTTTTTCCGCTTCATTGGTTTTTAGGGCAACATGACAGTTTGGCGGGAATTGGTAGTTTTTCCCTTGATAAGAGGTATCCATATGTTACGTATCTCTACGCTAGCTTGACTAAATGCTGGATAAAATATACGCGGCCTCTTTGAATTTTCTCCTAAACCAGTGTTCCTCTTGTGGATGATTTCAGCTTGATCCCACTTAATGTTATGTTGATGAGTCCAAATATGCTCTGCCATTCCGGATTTGCTGATTTCTCCTAGCTGCGTGTGTTTTTTGTGCCCAGCAATGCGGATTTTCAATGGCCTCTTAGTTTCCCCGATGTATGATTCTCCGCACTCGCATTGTCATTTTCGGTTAACCTTAATAATTTTGTAATTGTTTTTTTCAGGGTTTCAAATCATTTTATATTAGATTAGACAATGGAAGTTCGAACTGATGAAATAGGAGTAGTTTTCATTCATGCCTGAATATTCAGCAGGTCTCCAAGTCCTGGGAGTGGTCCACAATGCGACCCGAGCAAAGTATCTACACTGGAGATCATTTCTTGATGTTTTCAAGCGTTTAATAGAATCTGTCAAGCGTTTCATAGAATCTGTTAAGACGAACTCGTTGCCAAAAGGGTTAATTTTGGCTATTCGAGAACAGTGCCAAGACCAATCGATCCTTTTTCAGATGGCCGACGATACCAATGCAAAAAATGACTAGAACTCTCCGGCAGACGACTTATGGAAGCCGGGGTGTCTCAAAGTGCAGTTCTTCATCCACACCTCTTCTCGTGCCCAAACTACAGAATAGTTTCAAAAAGTTTGATCTTGTTTGATCATTGATCATTTGATCATTGGATGTCTGTAGCGGAGAGATTAGAAGAGCGGCCCAATGTCAATATTCACCCGGATGATGGCGCAACCAGAAGGATATGACGAGAAACTGACATTCAAGTCCTGTATCATCGAAAGGTTGGGCTCGTGCATGGATTCACATGTGAAACTGCCTCTGATTGAAATAATCACCCTTCCTACAATCCAATATGGCTCTACTGCTGGGACAGTGTACAGAATCATAGAGTGTAGATCTGAAGATTTATGAACACCTCCCTGTAGAAGCGTTCCTAGATACCTAATCAATATATCAATCTGGATCTGGATTTCAGCACCTAGTGCAAGGAAAAATGCAATTCAATATGCATGATAGTAGTAGTTGTTGTGAATTGATTTTTGATACGGTATGAATCTGAAATAACTACGCGGCACTACTTCGAAAGTTTCCCGTTCTTCGTATATCGATAGAGGAGTAGAATGCCAAAACGGTTTTTTTCAAATATCAACTCTGGTGACAATTTTCTTTTTGTACAACGCCCTTCATGTCCATCGAACATTATTACTTCTTACAAATCAGTCACTTGAACACCATCCGTGAAGAGAAACACATCTCCAACTTTTCTTCAATGTTCTAGACTATCAAGGTTGCAAATGATGTTCTGATCTCCAATTAGGCGGATGGCACTTTTCTGAATGGAATTCAACAGCTTCAGTTTATATTTAGGGTCGGAGCTCCATATATGAGAACATTACTCTAAAGAAGGTTTGATCTGAGCTTTATAAGGCATCAAAAGTTGCTGAGTTGTGTACAGTTTTCTAGTTCGGAGCAGTTTTCTAAGCTTTTGAGAAGCAGCTTTTCTCATTCAAGCGACATGATTGTGCCAAGACATATTAGTGTCCATTTCAACCCCCAACAAACTCATCGATGCAGAAAGCAGTCCTAATCGCCTGTCCTAACAGTATCATTTCTAGTTCAGAGAGATTTATCTTACTGAAGAAAACGACGCCTGGGTGTTAGTATTATTGAATTGATCCTCGGTACTCTCACCATAGGCAACCTCTACTGCCGGTGAAAATACGCAGCCGATATCCTGGTGTCCGATTGGATTGACGAGACAAGTGCTGTCTTGCTGAATTTTCCCAATATCAAAGTTTGATTGATTTTCAAAAGGTTTGAAAGTGATATATTTTCAGAAAGAGATCAGTTTTTGGGAAAACAACTTTTTGGTTTTCTACTTCTCAATCTTCATGAAAAATATATTCATTGTTTTATTGATTTGCTTGCAGTGTCTCCCATTCCAGTGTTGGTACCAATACAGTGACAAGTATGGAAAATGGTGTAGTGTTTCTAGAAACTTTTGTAAAGGTAGGCTGCCTCTTAATTTGACAACGCTTTATAGCACTTAAAATTGAGTTTCTATTGAAGAATCAAGAATCGACCTGCGCTTTCCAACTGGGCACATGTACTGTTTTCTTTCTGTGGATCAGAAAACGAGTAGTAAGGTTATAACCCGATTAAACATGTTGAAAAAATGGATGAAACCCTTGATTAATCTTTCCATCCCGTATACCACTGTATTTCCATACAAATATATAAATATAATTTATGTATTTGTATGAACAATACGTCCGGGAATGATTCCAGTTTCTATCCAAAATTGAGGGGAATTCTATTTCTTTTGTGGCGCGGGACCGAAATCCAATCAAATTTCCATTTCTCAGGAGAAAATTCCAGCGAATTCCTGATTATGACGTATACGTATGTAGGATACACCAGTCGTTTTGTTTCCATATGCATGAGTTTCGACGTGGACGGATGCCCTCATCTAATATGCCCGTCACTTCTGGCGGTCATGCATCTGTCGAGTATCCATCAATATCGTATCGGTCGAAAGTTTCTTAGAGAGGTTTTCGATGGCGAGCAGACAGGAAGGGATCTGAGAATTTTTCATTTCTACCGAAAAGGAGTGATTGCTTCTTTGTCTTATTCGATGAGAATCTGGATGAAATCTCAACCTGGATTCGTTGGTGGATAAAACTGTACTGCTGAGCTATGAAAAGAGGATTTAGAAAATCGAGGTCGGTTATGCCACAGATCATTATTACGCCTCATACCATTACTGTACCACCTCTGTATACGCGCAACTCCTGGACATTCAGATTCTTTTCTTATTTGAGGAGAATCTGGATGAAATCTCAATCGGGATTCATTGGTGGATAAACTGTAGCCCAATTCCTTACATTCGAGTTTTGATATTCTTGACACCACTCTTATCTTGTAGAACGATTGCCTCTGGATAAAGGTGGACATCTAAGTGGCCTTCAACTGTGGAGATTTGCTTCGTGGAGTTGATTTCTTAGTGTATTATGGTCTATGGTCCATTGATTCGCCTGGTGCAATATGCTAACCAATTCAAAGCGGTTAGAATTGAAAATGGATCTTGAGTTGCAGTTGTCCTGAATGTTATTTTGTTAGACTTCCAGTTTGACAAAAACACAGTCACAATCGACTTATAACACTTATAAGTTATAACAAGTTGGCCTAGAGCTCTATTCATCTCATCTAAATTTGAATGATGTCGTTCCATGATAACACATAATATTCCCAACGTAACGAGGGTATGTGTGGTTGTGACTACATTTGATGGGATTTTGTGTCTTGAAGCTAGAATAACCATTTGCCTACTCAATTTTTGAAAGGATTTCGATCTTTCTACTCCCAATTGAAGACTGATGGTTAGTAGACTATTATGGAACAGAGATGTGGATGATGAAGGAAATTCAATTGGCTTACTATATGATTTGGACATGAATATTTTGCAAATATAAGAAATCGTCAGCTCATTCAACCTGTCGAAATAATTTTGAATTATCTCAATCATCTCAGTCACAGAAACAAATTTGAGAATATTTATCAAATTGTTCTATCTATTCTGAAGTATATGTATATCAGTAGTCAGTCGAAACGTTTTTTCTTATAACTGTCATATCGAAAATTTGAATTAGCCAGAATTGAAGAACGACAAAATATTTAAACGACACTAATTAACTTGAACCAGAGTGAGAAACCACTTTAGATGAACTCAAATGATGTCAAGTGAAATCATTACTTTTGTCAACGTCAATATGACTTCTAACTTCACTGGAAAAGAGCATTTCGAGCGTTCGATTGAAATGTTAGTCCGACATCATCTCCAGCCTACTAGATCAGTGATGATACTTGTATTAATCTTCAATTCTCTTTCTTCTCAGGAAGAAAATCAATAAAATTAAGCATCAGCCGTTCATGATGATAAGTATTTCCCATTTTCATTGTTATCAGTTGGTATATCGTGTTATTTGACACGATACTGCCTTTTTGATTTTTTTTTTCACTACACGCTTTATATTAGCTTCACCTGTATGTATGTATGTATGTATGTATGTATGTATGTATGTATGTATGATTGTTAGTATGCATGTTTGTGTGTAACTCTCAAGATCGGGATCTGTATTAACAGAATTAACGGCATTATTGCTTGATCTATTCGCGGGCAGATGGCGCTGTTGGAAACCTAATTGATATTTCTTGATCTATTCGCGAACACATGGCGCTGTACGTAACTATCAATTATTGCAATGGAATGAATTTAAATCAAATCAAAATGTACTTTATTGTTGAAGATGAAATCTCATTGATAAAGAAATATAAGATACACAATTTAAAAGATATTGTCGAAGAGAAAATATTATTTTCAAAGTATTATTATGTTATACAAATTGAAAGTAATATTTGAACATTTGGTGATTTCAGCATTCTGGGGTGAAAAAGTAGTCAGAAAGTGATAATATATATGCTACATATTGAAATAAATAATAATAATAAATAATATTCTCATGCAACACATAAATGTAAGTATGAGAATAGAAAAACTATAAAGCATAAAAATATAAAAGTGAATGTATAGAAAATAACAGTAAGAATCAACTTCGCTTGAGCTATTCGCGGGCAGATGGCTCTATACGTAATCTCCTTGATAGGTTGTTCAAAAGAAAATCAAAATAAAAAACATATTTTAAGAATTATAAGTGTTAGCGAAATTTTGTATTACAGATGAAATGTTCAAATATTTTCAATTACCTGTGATTCAGTTCAGAAAAAAGTTTTGAACGAAACGAAAGATACATTTTGAAATCTAATTTGATTATTTGAAAGCAAACCAGAATATGGATTTCAACAATGAAAACTTTATCGTAAATTGTACACCTATGAAATTCAGTTACTTGAATATTTAAAAAAAAATCGAAAAATTAGAATCAAGGTGCTTGACATACATATATCAAATCAAAAGATTGAGTTGAAAAATAAAATTATTCACTGACAAAATATTTTTAGTCCATTAATATTTTGAATAAAACTTCAATTCAAAACATCAAGACTGATTTGTTTTTGAAATTATTACTGCAAATCTTCTCTTCACTTCGAAATGAATTTTACAACTGTCCGCCCTCTGTTGGACACTTACTACATCTCAGTATTACTATATTATTATGTTGTTTGAGTGGATTTTTACATTCGTTCACCGTCTGTTGAAGATTTATAATACTAGTCACTAGAACTTAAAAAAAAATTGACAATAAATCGGACTAAAAAGTGAAAAATGAATGTAGTTTAAATAAATTTAGTTTAAAAAACTATAAAACACGCTTTCAAAGAACATCGAACTGAAAAGATGAAAATAATTTTTTCAAAAAAGCATAAAACAATAAAGATCGAAAAATACTAGTATTATTTTGAAAAAAGCGTGGGCGTTAGATGTACACAAAATATAGCAGAAAAGTGCACACGCTTTCTTTCTAGTTCGATGTTCTTTAAAAGCGTGTTTTTAAAATTTTTTTCAACTATATTTATTTATAATTCAAATTGTCCAATCCTGAACTGTTTCATAACCTTCTTCATAATTGATAGTTCAATAAAATGAATTTATACAATAGTAAAAGAAGATAGTAGTTTGAAAAAGGGTAACGTTTCCTATTAATGATATTTGTTATCCAACAAATCGCTTATTCGTAAATGTTCATTGTTAGTCCACCTCTGTCTTCGCTCCTGGCCATTGTCCTGCGACGGCAGCCGTGTCCTGGAAGACATTGCATAGCACTTTTGATTCGATAGATGTTTAGCAGTGAGCCTCTAGCGAGTGAAATATCGGTCCCTTGTCCACTTACGTATTTTCCATGTTTCCAGGGACGATGGATCCATTGGAAACGTGTCTTATTCGCACGGATGATGGCTAATAGTCTATTTCCCGCGGGAGGGATGTGTGTCTTTTCCTTTTCCCCATTTTATTATGAGACTACCTACCGGATCTGTAGAAATTGATGCTGATATTTCAAAAACATTGTTGACATTTGTTATATTTGATAATTTTACTATCAAAATTTTTCCGTGTGCTATCTGAATTTCCTTCCAATACAAAATGGAAATGGAAATTACACAGAAATCAGTTTTTTTTGTTTAGTGTGTATCACAAAAATTCATAATAGATATTCTATTTGAACAGTTCGTGAAGAATGTTGGTATGGTTGAGTGAAACAAAGCACTTTTCCCAACCCGTGCTGACTCTGCCATTTGCTAGGTTATTTTCTCTGGAGCTATTGTTATTGTGAGTTCAAGTTTACCAATGAAATCTTTCATTATTGTTTTTATATAGCTGGTCAATTTGATTTCGAATACAGGAATTTCATTCGATTCAACACAGAAACAATTCTAAGGAGAGATTAGAAACACCTTTGAAAAGTTGAAAGTATTTTTTCTGTTTACATACACGATTATAGGTTCCACACAATGACTACCAGTATAATACTGACTTCATACAACCCAAAGCAGTGATTTGAACAATGAGTAATACCCAGTGGATATTCGAAATGGTCTTTATGGACCTCCAATGAACGTCCTGTAATGAACAAGGGACGTCTTATGGATATTCTATGATTATCCATAGACCATCAACTTGGACATTTGGTGTGCATTCAAGAAAATGAACTCAACATTAAATGAACTCTTTTTGGGCCTTTTCAAAGGTTCTGTTTGAATTTTGTATGGATGTGAATTGGATGTGAACTGGACCTGTGATGAAACCGATTTTGACGTTTCCAAAAAGTCATTATTGCACATTTATATTCAATGATATATCTACCTTTATATTTTATTGAATAGGCTGCTTTCAGGATGGAAATCACTTTCTGATATAGATAAAATAACAGAAAATATACCTCTTTCAAATTTAACCCTTACTCAGCCCTAAGTCGATAAACTTATTTTTCATATTGGTAAAGCCGGCAGAATATTCAAGAATCGCATTCATAAACATCATATCAGCTATGTAAATAAGCAAACGAAATCAACATATTCAAATTATCTTTCAGAAGAAAATCACGTCTTTAACGGAAATTTCGAAATTTTGCACATATAAAATAAAGGTTTTAAGCTGAATCCTTCGGAAACATTGTGAATTATTGAACTTGTAAATTTAAAAATTTTACTGAATGACCAACTGAATTTAAATAGATCACCATTGTAGAACTTGTTTTCTTAGAAACCGATGTTATCCTAATCTTTGTAGACATCTTATTGATGTGAAAGTAATGAATGGTTAATTATAACTGAGTATTTACCTGAGGTATATAAAAATTGAGTAGATGTAGAAATAATATACAGTGTGGTCCAACGAAAACTTAACACCTCGATTTTCCGGCGTTAACATGAAAATGTGGAAAATCGCTCGAACCCGTCAATTGCTGATTCGAGGGGGAACAACTTTTCCGCTGTTTTCATCCCCGTGACTTCAACCCCCTAACGGGGGTGAGCACAACCCCTTGATTTTGAATAGGGATGAGGGGTGTTGAGATACCTCATTTTGAAGATCTTATCGTGTACTATCTGCCCGTAAAATTT
>WOGN01000366.1:0-13822 GCA_015342105.1 Leptinotarsa texana
GCTTAACGAAGCTAACTTTTTTTGTAGCGGATTAACGATTAACGAAGTTAACTATTTGATTAACGGTGCCCAGCTATGATTAGCCTTTACCATTTCTCCAATTTTTATTCTTAGTTGTGCTTTAACTGTTGAAGAATTTGTTGTAAAGTATTTCTAATTGATAACAATATGCCTCGATTGTGGAGAATTCGTCGTATTCCTCAACTTACTGATTTTGAGAGACGACGAATTGTTGGCTTACGTGAGGCAGGTTTTTCAGCTTCAGAACCAACCGATCTTTGTGTAATATTTTGAGATGTTATCAGGAATAGACACAAGAAAGCCAAAAACACAGAGCTAGGGGCGCCGGTCGTCGCAGGGGAACAACAGTCGATTAAGACTTTTGGCTCTTAGTGATCGGTTCATTTCTACTAGGGCCATTGCGAATCAGTGATTTGAAGAAATTGGAAGGGTTGTTGGATTGCGCACACTATATTGGCGAATAAGAAGTTTCGGACTATTTTATCGTCATTCCCCATTGGGTGTTGCCACTAACTCTCAAACATCAACGCAACCGATGGCACTGGTGAAGAGACAGTATAAATTGAGATCAACAGTCGAACCGCATAATCTTCAGCGATGAATCTCGATTTTATTTGGGTATGCACGATGGACAAGCTAGAGTAAGAAGGGGTCGTAAATGATGAGATCTCCAGTTTGATGTGGAGAGGCCTGTTCACCTTACTGTTGGTTTAATGGTATGGGGTCCATTGCATATAGTAGCAGGACACCTATAGTCTTTATTAGAGGCAACATGGCAGCTCTCAGTTACATTCATGACGTAGTGGAGCCTCATGTCTTTCCATATTTGAAACCAACGAGAACCCCATATTTCAACAAGACAACGCTAGACCGCATGTGGCTAGAGTAACTCTAGACTTCATGGATCAGATTGACAATAACCGCTCAACATGGCCACCCAGATCGCCCGATCTTTCATTGATCGAAGATGTGTGGTATATTCTTAGTCGCACCCCGCACCCTGCTGAATTTACAACAGCTCCCACAGACCTTGGCACTTCTTTTTTGTACCTTGGGAGCTGTCTGACTTGTCCATTCAGTACAAGTTTTCAGAAAACACTGCAGCCTCTTGGGATTATTGCGTTCATTGCCTCATGACATTGCATTCCCTCATAACACCCATTTCATCAGTCTCGTTCCCTGTACTAGTTTGTACAGGTTCCGTGTTGGATGTTCGTCATATCCTTCTGGGCGTAATTTTGTACGTCCATTTATATTGCCTGCCTCCTGTGATTCAGTGCCTCACATTCGCATAAGATGTGTATAACTGTGTATGCTCTGTGTGCATCTTATTGGTCCATGTCCTAATCTGGATTCGTACCAATGGTTTTGGTACCCTCAGAGCTGGTTCAGGTGTTTGATGATCCGCGTCTAGCGCATTCATCAGCTTTATCATTACTTATTATTCCTGAATGCCCTGGCACCCAGTAAAAAGTTAATTTGTTCCTGTTTGCAAGTTCATTCAGTTCTTCATGGCATTACCTGACCAGTTTTGATGTTACCTTCGGGTTTGTCAGAGCCCCTAGTGCGCTCTTGCTGCCTGTAAAAATATTGATCCGCTCATTTCTTTGAGGTCTCAATTTAATAAGCCTTGCACACAGCAAGACAGCATACACTTCCGCCTGTGTATAGTCCTAGCGGATTTCTATCCGCACGGTATATTCCAGCTCCCGTTCCATGTTTGGTTTCGATCCAGCAGTAAACCAGGTGTTTTTTCCAAACATGTTTTCGGGATGACTAATGGTGTTCCACTCTTCACGGCTTATGATTTTGGCCGCCGTGAAATTTGTGTTAAAGGTGTACTTCGGTGTCATGTGGTCCGTGCACATGTTTAATATGTGCTTCTCCACTTGTTCCGAAATTTCTGTTCGGTCCGGTCTTTTGTAGTTCGGTGAGTTTTCCAGTATGAATTGGCCCATCCTGGCCTCCTCCATTATTACAAAGTGTAAAGGAGGTAGATTTAGGAATGTCTCTAATGCAGCTGTTGGGACAGTTCTCATTGCTCCAGTTATTCCCAAACATGCAAGTCTTTGCACTTTGCATAGTTTGTTGATGGCGGTCGCCTGCTTCACCTTTGGCCATCAGATCAGAGATGCGTATGTTATTATGGGTTCAACCACCATCGTGTATAGCCAATATACCAAGTCTGGGTTTAGCCCCCATGTTTTTCCATAGGTGCGTCTGACGAGCATCACTGCTACCTCCGCTTTCCTCTTTATCCTGTCCAATTGTTGGTTCCAGGTCAGTTTGGAATCCAGGATTACTCCCAGATATTTAACCTTCCCCGACACTTGTATTTCTTCACCTCGAAGTTTTAAAGATCCGAGACCCTCCGTTTTAGTCTTCTTGGTGAATGCTACTATGGTCGATTTGGATGCATTCCTTCACTACAATATTGTATTCATCCTGGACTAAGATGACTGAGTCGTCTGCATAGCCCAGTGCTCTATACCCATTATGGTCCAAGAGACATAGTAGCTCATCCATTATAAGGTTACATAACAGAGGGGATAGAACCCCTTCTGAGGACAGCCTCTTGCTACCCGTGCCACGACTGTTTCCTCCATAATGGTTGTTTATACCAATCTTCCCCTAAGCATGAAGTCTATTCACCTACAGATTGTCTTGTCGATCCCTCTTCTCTTCGACGCCCGGATTATTGATTCTAACGACGTATTATTAAATGCGCTCTCGATGTCCAAGAAAGCAGCTAAAAGTACTTCCTTATTTTTATAAGTATATTTTACTTTTTCTGTTATCCGACATAGAGCCGTTTCTGTTGACATACCTGACCTGTATGCATATTGGTCTCGATAGTCAGTGATATGTCCCTGATATGCCTGTAGTAGTTTTTCTAGCGTTTTCAACGCAAATGACATGACACTAATTGGTCTCAAAGCCTTCGCCGCGTCCTGTCCGATTCTCTCAGGTTTCGGAATGAAGGTGGCCCTGATCAGTCTCCAAATTTTTGGTATGTGTCCCAGTGCTAAGCTTGCCCTGAGAATTACACAATTTTTTGAAAAGTACTTCCGGTCCCTTTTGAACCATTACTGGGTCTATGGAATCAGGTCCCGACGACTTATAGGGTTGAAATGAGTTTACAGCCCATTTAATTTCCTCCATATCTATCAACTTCTTCGTCATTTGCCAGTCCTCCCTGGATGCCCTTTTTGGGAGACTCCAGCTTTGAATTCGCCCAGGACTCCGGTCCTGGCAGCACTTAGACATGAGTTAGAAGTAAGGTGGAATGAGATACCCCAACAGGATATAGACCACCTTATCAGAACCACATCCAGATATATCCACGAGTGTATGACACCGAGGATTTGCAACACACTACTGAACTTCGCTGGTTTCACAATCATCCAATTTCTCTGAGAAGTTACTCGTTTTTTTGCTATTATGTGTCAACTATGTATGTTAAAAATTATTGAACAATTTTAAATATAAATGGGTGTTACCTTTCTATCCACTCAGTATATTATAGGAGCCTGTTAGTGATGTTTGCTGAATAATTATCGTGGGAAGTCTCAAAGTTGAAAAAAGTTACATCAGAAGTAGTAGAATACGAAGTAGTAATTTTTTGTGGAATGAAAATTTTCAACGATTTCTTCGAGGTTTTTTTACCTCCCACAATCTAAATAAAAATGCAAAAAATATGTTTAAGGGTTCAATTGAAAAAAAAGATTATAATGATGTACTGAAAGCTAAAAAATTATTCGGAAGTTCATAGATACCAGTCATCACACCACTTTTCTCAGCAATCTATGGAATTGATCAGATAGAAAAATAATAAAATCGTTGGGTGTAGTATTCACATATTTATTCGGGTTACGCTACGCTCAACAATTTCATTATTTTTTTATCTGATCAATACCGTATATTGCTGAGCAGAAGGGTGTGATAACTGCTACCTAGGACCCTCCTGGTTATTTTTCAGGTTTTAGTACATTATCTATCCCATTTTTTTTTCAATCAAACCGTTTAACATAATTTTTTTTTCTATTATATTTTTGTTTGTTTTAGTTTTATTATTATTCACCATGTTGTTTTCCCAAGTGATAGACATTATAACGGTCGACCTCCCTGAAGGTCTAATAGAGGGGCAAGGCATTATATTTAACAAAATGTGTATATAATTGTAGTGTATAATTGTGTGTATAATTGTGTGTATAATTTTGTAGCTTCAGCCATCTTGAATTAGCATCTTTTCCAAAGTGTACTACTATTCTACCAGTCAAATCCCCTTATTTAATACCCATATTGAGGTAGTTGTGAAAAAATTAATAATCCGCCATTTTGTAAGTGCAATTATCTTGTATTCACCATGATAAATCATTTTTTAAATCATATTGTCATCAAACCTAATGTGGGCACCAAATATCAGATCAATCTGGAAAATGTTATATTCTTCATTAACTTTTTTAATAATTCAAAATACAGATAAAATATTAATGAATGAGAAATAATGTGAAATTATACAGATACTTACCTCAACGTTTCCATAACTAAAATCTGCCTCCGTTTTCAGAATACGAGAAAACAAAAGTGCATCCTGCATCGGAAACTCAGACCCATTATTTCTCAAATTTTCGAATGAAACTCAATTTAAAAATAAAGCAAATTTATTTCACAAAGATAGATATAGACATTCCGTAGCAATTCATTAAACTTTCAAAACTCAATCTACGTTGTATAATACATCACATTTGATTCATGCTCATTAGTGCCCAGTCACTCGTTGCTAAATATCTTCCTCGGAATCTGTAACCAACGTTTCGTCATCCAAGAAGTCGTTGTGTCATCTGGTTATGTAGACGGTGTCTACAATGTTCTCTTTGTGGTTGTACTCTGGGGAGTATTCTATTCCTGAATTTTGAATTATATTTATTCGGTCTTGCTCTTTGGCATCTTTTATTAAACCGTCACAGGTACAGCAATCACATCTCCAAAATAAAAGAAGTCCTACAAATTGATCAAATTGAGATATCTGAAGGTATTCAATTGAGAACTAGACTGAAAATAGTTGGGTTGAAATTGCAAAATACTTTTTCACCTCCGGTTATTCCGGAATTCAGCAGCAGCTTTCTCATTTAAAATGGAGCACCCTATACATTCGACACTCTTTGAATTCAATCCAGATGTGAAATAATTCATAAAGTTTTCGCATATAATGACCATTTTCAGTACATATTTAAATGTTTCTTCAAAATTTTGTCTGGAGATGATGTTTTTATGTACAAATCCCGATAGTAGTAAAAAGTTAGCTGATTCTATGCTTTGAAATTTTCATATGACGCATTGATGACGTTGATGAAACAGTTATAACACCATAATTCGAAACCCTACTTTTTATTTTTTATGATTAGGTGAGTTTGGTGCAAAATTTCTCAAGTCAACATTTTAATTCAACTAAATATATTGAATGTTTTTAATAAATATAATTCAACTTGCCTAATTGATGAACTATTTGCAGAAATTCATATTGAATATAGGATAAAGAAAATAACTTTTGTCTAATTTCTACTAAGTATTATTTGATTTGACCAGTTTCGGTTTGTTACAGTTACTTGAGAATAACTATTTCAGTTACTTGGGAATGGTAAATGTTAAGTTATATCATTCTCAAGTAACTGTTAAAGTCTAACAAACCAAAACCAATCGTAATGAATAATAAAAGTAGAAATGAAAAAATAGTTATTTTTTTTATCCTATATTAAACATATTTTAAATTGACATTACATTCATTATTTTGCTTTGAATAATCCATCCACTTTGAAAAAAAGATGTTATAGTCGTGATATATTTTTTTGTAGTATGTAGCTTTTTGTAACTCTTTAGATAAAGAGCGTCAGGTTAGTTTTTTCCGCAGATTATCAACTTTCTCGCGAGTGTCATCTTTTCAATACATAAATTTGAATTCAGAAAAATATTTAGTATCAGATACTTTTTTTCAAGGCATCATTGACGGAAAATTTTTCACACATCCAGTAACCATTGAATATTACAGTAGAAAATGATCTTGTCAAAGTGAAGCTCTTGAAATTACCTATTAATGCTTGAGCAAAATGGGATATTTGTACTATTATATATTTTCGATGTTTGAGTTATCACTTTACTGAATATTGATTCGAGTAGAAGTTTGCTTTGGCTTCTCTTAAATCAGCGCCTAAACCACATAATTAATGTGACAATCGGCCGACTATACTGACTTCCACATTTTTCATACAGCTTTGTGGCGATTTCAAAGACTTTTACAAAAACCGCGAAACGTGTTAAGCTATACAATAGCTTTCTCAAACATTAATAATGGACCTTTACGTTGAGGAGGTTGCGTTAATGGACATGTTACGATTGCGCTTGGTTGATGTAAACCTCGAAGTAGAAATGAATCAATTGAGGCTGAGCCTATGGTGATAAGTGCTCACTGTGCAACCTCTGCTGCAGGCAACCAGTGATGCAATTGAACCCAAGTTTGTGTTTAATAAACTCTACAAAATAGATTAAAACAGAACACAGAGTCAGATGCTACAAATGCAATACGCATATATACAGACGGCTCAAAAACCAAAGAAGGCTCAGCATGTGGAGTGGACTCCAGATCGCTAAGCCTAAGGATCGAATGGGAAATTTCTGGCATAAACATAAAAATCTGCACTGATAGCAGTGCAGATTGATTGAACAGACAATGTGTTACCTCAGGGCTAGTAGCAGAGTGCCACCAAGATTTCAGAGGTAGGTTAAAGGACCCGACAGGACTAAAATTCATCGCATTGCAAACTCTTTAGCCAAAGAAGCGGCTGAACTGAGAATTTTAGCACCCAGTGGCACCTACGGTCTGATGACTTCGACAATTGCGGATCTAGCCAAAACACCCATGTCCAATTTCCAAAGAGATGGGATGAAATCAAAGAATGCAATCTTGCCAGGATCACCCTGGGCGACCTTGGAAAGCTGGCTCCGAAGAAATATTTGACGATGACCAGGAAAAACCTACGCTCAACAGTATGATATCTGACTGGCCACTGTCAACTGAGAAAACACCTCCATATTATGGGGCTAGTGTAAACCTCTATGAAGGATGTGTGAACAGAAAGATGCAACTGTCAGACTTGTCCTATGAGATATCGTCAATAAGAAAGTGTTCGTTCGGCGAGTCTTGGCCTACAGCTGTCCACCTTCCTGAAAAGGACAGGATGGATGATGACCTAGAAGGAAAATTCCTCGGGAGGATGTACAACGGGTCTCATGTGGTCTAAGTGCTGTGGGTCTACACTCACCCTCACTACTTTACAGATACAGAAGTAACGAAATGTTCTACGAGTCTGAGAATTTTCAAAAGGAAGGAAGCGAACAAATAATTCTGAAATAAACTCTTCACAAAAATGTAACTTCTAGACACAATCTGGAAGAAAAAACTCTCACGAAATAACTAATTCCATATATACATTGAATTACACAAAAAAAAACTTTCGGAATATTGATTTATACAAAATTACTCCTTCCCATCCAGTTTGTACTCCACAAATTCGTTATGGAATTGAATCAGATATTATTTACAGGATTGCTACACAATATAGTATATAGAAGAGATAATGTTTCACTCACATAGAAATCATTCATCCTCAATGAGGAACATGCAGGGTTTCGGAATAAGACACTTGCCTCTTCAGCATCAATCTATTCTGGAAATAATTGCTTTCTTTCTTTTTTCATAAAGATGAAGAAGTTCTATGCGTAGCTTGTAGATGTTTTCAAAAAAGATAATGTGAGAGCATGAAAAAACCTCAATGGCCAGCACCACTGTGGTACCATATTTATTAATGCATGCTATTATTATTTTCTGTATGTATTCAGTACTCCAAAAATGATTTGCCTTGTTTATATTCAGCATTCTTCATATAGAATTTTCCTCTGGTGAAGAGTAATTCAACGAATATGAAAAAATCATTTAGGTGGGTACAAAAAAACGGAAAACATTAGAAAATTTAACTGTGAAGAATCAAATAGTTTCGGGTAATACTATAGTTATTTCATAGATACTTCAGTAGATGAAGTACTGTCTTTGATAACAAATTCTGTTAAAAAAAAATCTGTTTTTCCGTTAACCAGCTATCGCACCCCTATGAACTACAACCCTCAGAAGTCGAAACATGTGCGATTTAAGGATTAACGAGGTCTTAGCTTTAAACGTGTATTTTATATCACTGGTTGGACGATATCAGGTGAAAATCGATTGTTCAGACTAGGGCTTGAACCACCGCCCAACATGGCAGTCAAATCGAGTGAGTGAACAAAGCACCCACGTCGAATCGGCTGGCTACCGACTGCCTGATAGCCAAACATCAGTTCTGTATGTTGGTGTGAGCAAATTTAAGGGTAGGTGCATTTTATTCATTTGTTTCACCATAGATTTTTTTTGATACGTATCAACTTGTTCTATGAAAACTGTTTCGAATTTTATTCAATACATCACGGTCATAGATAAAAATTCAGGGTTTTTTTTACCTGCTAGAGTCCAGAACACTATGCCTTGCCAAATATCCAGCAGAACTGTTGAGGCGAGTAGAATATTCATTCCTATAGATATGACATTGAAGAGTGGAAAAATAATGGACGGCAGAAATGACGGTCTTGATTTGTCTGAAGAGTTTTGTGGTAACACTGTTATAATAAGAGTTGCTGAAGCCAAACCTGAAAGTGAAATGGAAATTTTCAACAACGATTATTTTTCAATAGTGGGTGGTGGGTTATGGAGTTGGAAGTTATCAATGTTTTGGATAACTGAATCGGTCGAATCAGTGAATGTCTGATATATGCCAGAAAATAGTAGAATTAGAGTATTAGAGCCTGTCAGCCATAGGTGTCCAATACCCAGTAATGACTTGTCAGTATTTGGAGTCTGCTGCAAAAAAATAGAGAAGTTGATAGTTTCCTTCTATCTCATAAAAGATTGGTTATTATCGAGTTACCAACCTGTCAGTTTTCTTTTGAAATACAATTTCCTTATGTTCTTTATGAGAGTAGTTGGTAAATGGTTGACAAATATTGTTTGTGTAGAAATAAAAGTTCTTTGACCTATGGAATTATATTTTCATAGAATGACGAGTTTGATTAAGTGGTTTTCGTGTTATCATGTATACATGGGAGCTTTGTAGTTATATATTTAAAAAGAGTAAGCGAGCGTGATCATGAGTCTAGATTGAAAATGGTTTCGTTAATAATATTTGTTCTCAAAGTGTGTTCTAGCATCTTAGGTGGGATTGTACCAGTGCATAACGTACTGAAATAATTTCTTCAATATTCAATATGCATTTGAGACACTGGGGTGGGTTGAAGGGCTCGACAGGAGTAAAGGTAATTGCATAGCCGACTCTTTAGCCAAAGAAGCGGCTGGACTAAGAATTTTAGTACTCAGTGACATATACGGCCTGATGACTTCGACAATTCCGGAATCAGCCAAACGTCACACCCATGTTCAATCCCTAAAGAGATGGGATGGAATCAAAGGATGCATTTTTGCCAGGATCACCCTTAGCGACACTGGGAAGCTGGCGCCAAAGAAATATCTAGCGATTACCAGGAGATGGCACCTAGTGATTTGTTTACCTATCTGGAAAGGACAGGATGGACGATGACCAAGGAGAACAACTCCACGGGAGGATGTACAATGTGGTCTAAGTGTTGAGTTTTGTGAGCAGTTACGAGATTGATAAAATTTTTTTTGTTATGAATTCAATTTCATACCCAATACGCGATTCTACATAAGCATGATGATGGATCAATGACTGATCATTGGTTGAAATGATTTGAGATTATTCATCAAATATATAATGGATGATAATTTTGAAACAAGTTGGCTACATTGTCATTTCCAGACACTGGTCTTTTCATTGACTGATGGAGAATGGAAATGAGGTGAATTTAAATTACACTACGAGACTCCTAGGGACATAGTCATTGGATATCAATTGCAGAATTGCAGAGAATTTGACTGATTTCGAAGATACTTAACTGATCCTGGTGATTGAATATGAAAATGGATATCTTCAATGAAAACGTTTTTGTACTGCATTTGGCAAATATTGAAAATACTACTTCTCAGGGTAATAATATAATTGACATAGCATTATACCTGAAGACCAGAGAAAGTTATTACAAATCCTATTATTCGTCTATCTAGATGATCAATTCTTAAATTATCTCTGAAGAATCTATTGGCTCAATACCTTTCTTGATTTTAAGACAATTGGGTTTTTCCACAACAATATTTCGTTTTAGGATTTTTGCTGACGCCTGATAATTTATGTTGAAACGAATGTTTCATAGTAGTATAAAGATTGATAGCAGTGTAATTGTGATGCGTGTTCAATAAAAGCGACAAAAACTAGATCTGTTGAAACTAGACAAAATCGTACTAATGGACAATAATCGAGTTCTCGATTTCTTTTTGAATACCCTTCCTCTCTACGTGGGCATCTCTTTTTCAAACATACAATTGAAATTTCAAAAATTCTACGTAATGATAAGGCATGAATAATTATTTCCAACAAGAGTACCCAGTTATAGGAAATGCAATTATTACAGAGTATATATGAAGTAAATATCAAAAATAATGAAATATAGGAATGTATAAAAGTAAATGCTAAAACAAAGTATATATAAAATAAGGCAAGAGAGGCTCAGTCTTCCCATAAAATATGAGGCTTTTCATCGCAATGAATTAAAAGAAATTGACAAATAATTATGATTATTTTTTTCTAAAATTGCTTGGCTATCATAACTTCACCATTAATTTTTAATTAAAATACATAATATGCCCGAAAAAACACTATCACTAACTACATAATACGTATCACACTGTATCCTGCATCAACAATCCTCAAACGCACCGCCCATGAACGAATAAACCATCAACCCGAAATAATAAACGCCATACGTTGTGAGGGAGCCAAGCCTCTGCCCGTTTTAAAAAACACAAGCCCCGCGAGACCGATTCAACCAGCGACACTTGTCCCGATTTATAATTTTAGTTGCAAAAATTATATCGTTAGAGGAGGCTAGCCTCCTGTTGGTCTCCGTTAGTGTACGACTGCGTTTATTTTTTATTAAATTATTCGGACGGGATGCCATGACGGACCGGGACTGAGAAATATTTCGGTAAATCGTTTTAGTGTTTCTTGATAATATTTGTTATTTGTTTATAAAATAGGCAGTATTGTATTATAGTAGTGCTTTTTGGCAATATTTTTAATGTGTTTTGAAGTGTTTCCTTTCAATTCTAAGGTGTTTTCTAGTTTTCACTTTTCGGTAAGTTTTTTTTTCATTCATTATGAATAAATTGAACGAAATTAAAAATTTGATGATATTGTCGATTGGTTGCTGAGAAATAATTTCACGTATTCATCTTATGATAATGAATTTCACATTATTGAAACTCTGGAAAGACCTGAATCAAATTTGATTTCAATTAAAGCTTCAGATGATCGACAAAATCAAGGATTTAATATTAGTTGGTACGATAAATGCGATTGGTCAACCGGCTCCATTAAACGAGAAAAATTTTTTGTTGGCCCTGTGTTTTATTTTCCGTTCCAAACGTGGCCCAAAATAGGATACTCCGCTTTAAAAATTTTACCTCGTTTTACAGAAAGACATTTTAAATCTAAGAGGCATATATTTTCGTCTTGTAAATTAAAATTGTTTAGCAAACAAAATATAGCAACAGCTATATCGTCTTGGTTAAGAACGAATGTTATGTTCACTTTTAGTTTTTTTTTAATTTTTTCATTTCTATCCAAAATTACAAAATACACATTTCAATTCACCTTTCAAAATGCGGGACCCTCGCAGACTATAATGAACTTGAATGATCGCCGATTAAAAGTAGTTTTCGGGTGCCTTGTGAATTCACTTAAACAAACCAGATTGAACCTTCTTTCCTACCCCATCCTTCTTTTCCTTTCCTGGCAAGACACAACTCTCACCTACCCGTTGGTTCTTGCTGGACCTGTTTCAATAAGCATAAGTACTTATGCTTATTGAATATTTCTAGCAATTTTCATCAAAACTGTTATAGTAGAAGAGAAAAGTATTATTATTTATTGACTGAGAAGATTTCATTTATATTAAATAACCCAAAGACAACCATTTTTCTTTTTTTTTTATTTTTTTAGTGGTCAGTTTCACACGTTTAATTTTCGGCAATACACAATTTCTGTTTGCATTTATGCAAATATCACGTATTTTACTTCAAATAGGTGCGGTACACAAAGAAAAGCCCGCGCCTCCAGCGGGCTTTTCTGTGTGTATATAGTCTTTATAACTTTAGTCTCCCCTGTTCTCCAATGCACGAGCCGTCACTGATTTATAGTATTATTCAAAGTCATTGTGGCTACATGATACCAAGATATTCATAGAGTCTAAAAAAATATCGCAATGTTCGCAGATTTTATTGAAACTACTGCACATAAAATTTTATGGTAATCATAGCATAACATTTGTGCATGATGCTTCGCAATTTCAGATTACAACAATATATTGAAATAATTGTTTTGAGACAATAATGAGTGGTTCAACCATTCAACCATCAAGAAGTTATTTCTTCGCTATCAACAATTCTACTTTAGTGAATGGTCTTCAAACTACTTAAACCGAAATTTCTCAGCGAAATCAGAAATCATTTATTTACTCACCTAAAATACTAGCCCATAATATATTGATGATCCTCATTACATACAATGACATTGCAACAGAAGATCCTACAACCAAAATCAAACACAAGGATGCCACTGCAGAAGTCAGTCTCGTTGATCTTCGATTTTCATGAAATTTTCCAACAGTCGCTACCTGAAAAAAAAACAGATGAGTTCTGACATAACAAATAACGAATAGTAGATAACTTTTCAGGAAATGTCTCAGAGTTGGTTGATTTTTTCTTCCAAAGATATTTTAATAATAATAATACCAATAATGTGTTTACTCATCATTATCAAAAATTCCTCCAGAAGTGACGGTAAGTATTTTACCCACTAATCAACAGTCTTACCTTAAGCCCCTCCTTATATTCTTCAACAACCAAATCTATATCAGTCGAACTGCCAGAGTCTTCATCTTCGCTGCAAATAACCAAATCATCACCGTTTTCAGAGGCACTGTCTTCAGCTAGGTCGATATTAATCGATTTATTGTTGTAATCATCCATCAGCAGACATTCTCTTTCTTCTGAAATAAAAACATCCACTTACTCTCACATAACCGAAAAGTTCGTGAATCTCACCAACTCTCTTGTTTTTAGAGCTCACTAACTTACGCATGGTGTGGCTGGGAGAGCTCACTCTATGGATGTACTGGGGCTTGGGTGTGAACCAAGACTTCACCTTTTCCTTCAGAGAAGATATATGCTGAATAGAAATAGAGGGTTTCATGGGATTTTGACCAAGCTTGCTGTACTCAATGTTGGTGTTGTGAACTAGAAAAAAGTTATTGGTAAATACAGAGAACAATCAACAAAAATCTAGCTTATTAAAAAATTAATGAGTTGCACGTAATCGATGCCACTACAAAATTATCGTAATGGTAATAGCAATAAATGGAAATAGTGAGTTTTGAATGTCTTGCTAGATATTCAACGTTATGCTATTGGCAACAGGGCTGATGCTCCGGTGTAATATTTAACATCTGGGTATTTTTTTCGTAAAATTCACACAATTTGTATAAGAATAGTCATGCTTATCCTAGATCGTAAAAAAATACAAAAAAT
>WOGN01000366.1:13832-26005 GCA_015342105.1 Leptinotarsa texana
AAAATACACAATTACAAAGAAAAATATGTACAAATAACAACTCCACATACAAAACGTTGATACATTAATTACAGCTTATGCACAAAAGCAAAAACTGTTAGAGTATTCGTAAAACTCAGCTAGTGAGTAAAAGCACTTTTCTAATAAAATATTCACCAGATGTTTTTTTTAATTTAACTGTGTTGACTGAATTGTGTTTTATATCACCGGAAGGTTTATTAAAAAGTTTCAGGGCTAGGTGTGAAGGAGCATTAGTTGTCACTTATTTACAAACGGGCTCATAGTAATAATTTGTTTGCCATTTTTTTTTTGAGTGTATATCTCTGATTTTCATGAAAGTATTCTTGTTATTGAATCTGTACAAACATGATTCCTAAATAAGTAGACATCGTAGAGTGAGAACACCTAATTCTTTGAAAATTGGTCTGCACGATACATTTCTTTTCTTTCCAGCAATTATTCTAATTAGCATCTTAAGGCTAATGACCTCGTAGTCAACGCCTTTGAACAAAAAAAATAGCATCTTCTTTCTGTGCCTTGAATACATCATTGAACATTGTTGAGTTGCCCTAAAAACATATATCTATATCTCATAGTGGAAGCTGCCAAGTTGTGATACAAAATTAATATTTGGGTACTTTACAGGACTGGTCTTAGAGTTCTGAACATATATCCAAGATGATTCATTTTGCTTATAATGCTTTGACACTGACTGCTCCAGTCGAGATTCTCATCTAAAATGATTTTAAGGAACTTCGTCTTGTCACTGTTTTTGACAAGTGAGTCATTAACTTGCATATCAATTCGCGAGCAAATTTTTTGGTCATGACGGAAACGAATTGATTGTGTTTATTCATGTTTGAAGAACAGATTATTGGAACCACACCAACCTGATATGGCTCCCACAACATTGGCACATTTTGAGGTGAGAATATAATCCTTCTTTTCAGAAATCAATAAGGATTTGTCATCAGCGTAAGTGACAAAAAATGCTTCATCAGTTACTTTATCGATATCATTGATATATAATATAAAAAAAACTGAACCCAACGCCTACCCCTGTGCTACGCCAGTGAACGCCAGTGACAGTTCAATGGTTCCGAATTGATATTATGTATTTTACCGTTCTCTTCAAATCGAATGCTCACATATTGTTGCCTATTTTTTATGAATGTCGAAATCCATTCATAAGCTTTGCCTCGAATTCCATATTTGTAAATCTTTTGTAGAAGTTTTTCACGATCGGCACAATCGAATGCCCTGCTGAGATCACAAAAAATCCCTACACACCCCTGCCTCAATTATTTCGAATGATTTTTCATAATATGGTATGACAGCCGTATTTGTGGATCTTTTCGCACTCTATGTTAAAATTTGTTTCTCTTTTAAAAAGTCCATAAGGCGGTTTAAAAAACTGATTTCAAATATCTTCAAGAAACTGGAGGGGACTGTTCAATTTTTTTGTCGAGTTTTTCTTTTTTATGAAGTGGTGTAACCTTGCCTGTCTTGAGTAAGTTTGGAAACATTCCCGTCTTAAAAGTGCCATTCACGAGGTCTGTTATGGGTTCAATGATGAAGTCAATAGCCTTCTTCAACAAAAATGCAGGAATTTCATCAAAGGCTGATGATTTTGAATTTTCAAATTTTTGTTTCAATAAAAAATGCAACTCTGATTTCAGATATGGTTTCAGAAAAATAGTCCCTATATGGTATTTTGGCAGATTGTGTATTTGTTTCTGTGTGACATCTATTTTTTTCTCGTTTCACACATTGGAGTTGAGAGGTCTGTATTTGTGCTTCTGTTTGTTCAAAATCTGAAGATTTTTCGAACCGTTCAATGATGAGAGTTGACTTCATTTTTAATGAGAAAACTATGATTATGGTTAGGTTAGGTTATATTAGTTGCGGACTGAGTTGTTTGATGAATCTGAACTTCCATTGTTGCCACGAAGAGTTTGTTGGCTCCCCATTACTTTATTTGATTAATGTTCTTCTAGGTTAATTGTTGAACACTCAAAACCTTGTTTGTTGCATGACGAAGCAGGCACAACAACTCTGCTGTTCCATCAACTTTCAAACTGAGATGCCACGCTGTCTTCCAACAGTTCAAGTCTCTGAATACTCTGACTTGAACGACAGTGGCTGCAAATTAAGCTTTTCAGGCTAACAATTGTCTGGTGACACTTTCGATGATGCATCAATCCTGGCAGATTCTGTCAGGAGAATGAACATTTTCCCACAGTTATTCAGGTATTTAGTATGGATTTGGAAATCCTGAAACAAATGACAGCTTATGTTCCAGTGAATTTGATTTCAACACCCTTTTTTGCGGAAGTAGCTTCTTCACCTTCCAGGAAATCAGACTAGTAATGATATTATATGTTGAGTGATGATTATGGTGCTCTACTCAACGGTGACCATAAAGGTACCACTGAGTACTGAGATTAAGTACAACAAAGCATTGATATTGGATACGGTAATCTCTGTATTATAACGTTGGCTAGGTGTAGGTTTTCAAGAAATCTATATTACTTTGAGAAAAAAGTAGAAATTACAAATGAATAAAAGTTCATCTGAACCGAAGACCGATCGAACAATTTGATTGGCGGATTTCTTGAGATTACTTTCCACAAATGCGTATTTACAGACGTAACCTGAATTTTCTTAAATGGCACTATGTTACATTCTTTGCAATATATTGATTATAAAAGTTGAACTATATGATAAAATGAAAGTGAAACAATCCGAGTAGGAATGCTTCATTTTTTATTGATTTGAACTATTCAATTTTTATTCGTAATGGTCAAAGCTCGCAATGACGTTGGGAAGTTATTGATCACAATACAAAACATTTTCCTGAAATGAGTCGATTTTCATGATCGTCTACTGCGATACTATTCCAATGTGAATTTCTAAGCATTTTAGTACGAATTGTATCATAAACAAGTTTAAAATTACTCACACAAGTATTTAACACGCTCTCAGAGCGGCGCATATGCGAAAAAAGCGATTCACATTGGATTTGAATCGCTGGGGTTTAAATCTATTTAAAAAAACAACGTTCTCAGGAACTGCGTGAACGCAGTTCTCCAGAGTTGTTAACCAGGTGTACTGAGTTGAACCTCAAAACGATAAGCAGCCATAGTTCGTCGCGTATTTCTGAATGTACTGCTCTTGATGGAATCAAATGTGCCAAGTAACTTGAACATTTTCCGTGAAAGTATCTATAGAAGAGAGACAAATCTTTAACCTCTCTTCGATGTTTCAGGCGGACTATGAAGGTTGCACGTGATGTTCACGTCTCCAATTAGGCGGATGGCCTTTTTCTAGATGGAATCCAGCAACTTCAGGGTATGTTTCATGTTTTCACTTTTCATCACTTCTAGATCCTCATTAGGATATGCAACCTCCTACTGCCGATGAAGATATTCCTCCATAACCGATGTCTTTGAATCTAAATCAAATGACGAGACAAGTGTGCTGTCGCTAGCAAAACAATATATTGAATTTTTGATTTTTTCCAATAAGTCGTTGATATAGAATAAAAATAGGGTTGAAGACACTATGAATTCCTGGGGAACACTAGCGTGCATGGTGAAAGTATTTGAGACATATCCATCGACTGTCACTTACAGGAAACGTTCTTTCAGGAAGCTGAAGAGTGATACACAGAAATGATATGACAAGTCATGGCATCGAAGTTTGGCCAGCAAACTCTCATGCTACACACGGTCTCATGTTTACGAAAGCCATATTGGTGATCGGTCAAGCAGATGAAGCCTTAAAAATATTTAAGGATATAGTGGTTTACGACTTTCTCCATGATTTTTGATATCACTGATAGCAAAGCGACTGGTCTGTAGATTTCTCGTTTCATTTTTGGGAATAGGCTGAACGCGAGCACTTTTTCAACAAGAAGGTAAGACCCCTTTCTTGTAAGACAGGTTGAAAAGTCTGCAAAATACTGGTGTGAGTTCATTTGCAGACTTCTCAAGTACGATGAAGGACACTTCATCGAGGCCAGACGCCTTGTTGATATTGACTTCTTTCAAAATTTGCCTGACTAAAAGCTGTCGAAAAGTAACTTCTGACATTGTGGATTCTAGTGTTGAAATAGTGGGTGATGCCTTTCCTAGAAAATCGATTGGGGAGTGGCACACAAATTGTTCAAGTATTGGATTTGTTCTTTCTAGTTTTCCTGGTTGGCTCATTAATAATCTAATTCTGGATTGAGTCTTTTGTCGATTCTATAAATAGCGAATACGTAAGGAAAAATGTCATCGGAGTTCATTACTCAGATTTTTCCTTCAACGATAGGTGAGTCCAACAAAGCATTTTCACAGCGCTAATGAATGTTTACTTTTTGGTCTCTGGTTTCATGAAGAGAAGTTATACTTGGACAGAATAGATGCTGAGAGTTTTTTCAAGTATCAAACAGATAATTGATAACCTGCCAATATACCAATATAAAAAACTTCATATTTTCACATACCTATTCATTAATTCCATGACAATCTGACTACAATTTACTATATAATTCAGTCACTCCTTTGATGACGCGTAATCAAATTATACTATTTTTCATCATGCCCTAAAGAAAATAACGCCGGCCGCCACTGGTAGCTATGAACCAATTGTGACGTAGGTAAGAGCGCGCGAATGTTCGATGTTCCCTACCGTACTAGATGTGGAAAGAATAGTAAATGCTACCGGTCTCGATTAAATTTCCAGGAATTTTCCAGCGCCTTCGAATGTCAAATATATAAGCCAAATAATATAAGCGCCATCTACTCGCCCATCGAGACAGTCAAGTTAAAGTTACAGTGCGATACACGAAGCGATCTAGTAAGGCGATAGATATACGAATAAAAGTTGAAGTTTTGGTTGAAGTGTTTGTTCTAGTCAAAGTGAAATGAAGTTGACTTTGAGTATTGTTCGTGTAATCAGTTATTGGTCAACCCACGGGGAAAAACGTTACAATATTTGATATATATTACAATTCATAGTTTTCGAAATATTTACCTAAATAGTCGTAGTTGATTTCTGGTTTGTATCTGTTGTGAAGTAATTGAAGAGAAACTATAGCGCACTTTACCAGGTTGGCAGTATTCAGCAATTTTATCAAATGTGATAAAGGACAAGCAAACGCTAAAATGGCTGCGAGGCTACCTGTAATAACAAAATTGTTGTTAATAACTGATTAACGGAAAAACAAATTTTAAATAGATTTAAACAGATTTAAACTCATTAGATAGGGGATGCCTCAAAGAAGCATTGAAGTCTATCTTTAGTAATATATAATGAATGACAACAAAGTCATTGTACATGAGAGCATTCAATTGTTTATTGGGTTCAGAAATATTATCTTTGGAAAATTTTATATTGTTCTATCAGAGGAAAAAGTGATGTTTTGTGTGGCAAGCATGAAGATTGTTAGACTCTTTGGGAAATCCAAAACCATGAGAGCCGAAGAAAACATACTGTTCTTCTTCAAATGCAAAAAATACTAAATATTTCGATTATTACTCTTGATGCAGGTTACAGTTTTCACAACTTCAAATTAGTCCCTAACCATAGTGACGATGATGACCGTAACCATATTGACGTTAATTTGAGTTTGATACTACATGAACCTCAACTTCACAATATGAATGTCAGTCATAAAACATGTATTTTGACGTTTGGAGAAAAAATTTATTGTTTCGATTCGTGTTGGAAATTTCGAATAAGACTTCCTTAATTTTCTCAGTTGAATAAAATATGAACGGTATATCAAAGTATCTATTTATATTCAAAATGATGACATTATCTTCAAAATACTTAACAACGATGTCATATTGCAGATTGATCATTGTCGGCGATTCCGGAGTGTCCTGGCAACCAGTATAGTGTAAATCAATTCCGATCCATTAGTTGTTCTGTTGACCTTTTGTATTTTCAAATTAATTCCAAAATCATTCTTGTTCATCAGTACCCGAAATTGGGCCCAGCAGCCTATATGAATATTGATCCACCCATTTCTTCGAGCTCTCAAGTTATTCGAGCTCTCAAGTGTACTGCGGTGCCAAGTTATCAGTGAATATTTTCAATGTTCATTCTGGAATGTTTACTTCCTTGTACTCATTATATCTTGGCAAATTTTTGGTCTGAACAGCTAATTTTGTCATCCTTCATTATAACAAGATTCAAAGAAAGTAGATTCAACAGACTCTTCAATGCTTCTTTTGGTGTGGCTTCCATTCCTTCCGTTATTTATGAATGAGCAAATGTCTGGAGGAAATGGGAAAGGAAAATATTTCAAAAAACGTCAAGAGTGGATTTAGATTTGGAGGGACAGAATTGATTCCACTAAATCGAGAAGAGGTATTGAAAAGACTCCCAGTTAAAAAGGCAGTAGAAGAAGAGAAAGAAAATGACAACAACGCCTGGGTGTCTACATTTAAAGAATATTTGAAAGAATGTAGAAAGAAAGAGACAGATGGTTTGAGAAAACAGACGAAAAAAGAAATTAAATATTCCTGCTGGTAGAGGAATCAGTAAAGAGGATATCGTTTTTGGGAAAGAAAGTTTTTGGCTTTCTACTACTCCATCTTGTATCAAGATGGAGTAGTAGAAAGCCAAAAACTTTCTTTTCAAAAAATTAATCACTCCTAAAAAATATAACCCCTTCAATTCAGTTATCAATATGTTTTGTGCAAGTTAAGAAGACGAATAATATCATAAAATTCGAAAAGGCGAGATTCTGAATGATTTCAATATTTTCATCATCAGAAAAATTTGTTAATCATAGGTTATTTTCAGGCTCATTCCTCACTGAGGAGTTTCTTTTCCAATAGCATTCATTCTTGTGAACTGAATTCTGATTATTTCATCGAACAAAAATTCAATGCTCACTCGAATGACCAACAACTTGACTGCTTGAAGCAGATTGATAGTTCCGAAAGTAATGATGATGTGAATAATTTTGAAGGTTTGAATTCTGAAAAAAAGTCGAAGTTTCGAAGAATTTTGAAATTTTCAATATTCTGGTTCAATATATATCCCATCCACAGTATCTAATTCGTCAAAGTCATCATATAGTAAAAAACTTACACCAAAGGCAGGAAAAAAGAGACACTTTGAAGTCGACCAAGTGAAAAATGAATATCCTAGGAAAATGGAAAGAATCGTTTTACACAGAAATTGAATTCTAATTGAATTTTCAAAATTGTATTCTGACAATTTCGTCAAAAAGAATCCTCCATCGAGAATATTGATGAGCAACTGAAATATGTGAAACAAATTTATTCTTTGGAGAAAATCGTTGAAATAGATTCTAAAATTAACAGTCAAAATTTTTAAGTTTTCAGATCTTGAATATTCTGTTTCAGTCAATATTACATCATAAACATACAATTTATAGACGTCTTCAGATACTGAAGAAAAAATCAAATCAAGACACATGAAAACTTGGAAATCGAAAGAGTAAAGGACGTTTATTTTAGAAAAATAAGGGTTGTTTACTGGAATTGAAACAATACTTCCTGGTTACGAAAATACTGTTTGTATTGGTCAACCAACATCGTGCACCAGTTAAAGTTTACTTTGAATTTCTTCGTTTATTCATTCGCATATATACAAGGTGTCTCATAATTATGGTCCAAACTGAAGAAGGTAAAAGAAGTCATTTCTGATAAAACGTTTTCATAAAATATGGTACTGTTCCTCAATAATTTCTCAAAATGAACCAAAGTATATTTTTCATGAGTGTGTTGAAGAAGTACTCGTGAGTAATATGATTTTGCATCCTTAATTTCTTTTTCAATTTCTGTTCTTCAAAAAATTGCAATAATTTGAAGGATTTGAATTGAAGAGGTTATATTTTTTAGGAGTGATTAGTGATTTTGGGAAAGATTATTGAAGGATTATTCTGAAACAACAGTCAATTTTTTTTTAATTTCTAACCTGAACTATTGAGATAAGTTGTAACAATAGAAATTGTTGGGTAATAAGGACTCGAGTAAAAAAAAGAACATCATACGATTAAACCAATAATGACAATGGAAGCTCGAAATTCTTTTTCAGCTCTGCTGCATAGCCTGTATCATCGAATGAAGTTTCCTTGGGGATTTATAAATGCTGCAATTTTTATCACTAATATTTTATTATTGCTTGTTAATGTAGTGGAAAAGGAAAATGAAGAAGATTCAGATCCGGAAACCACGGTGTCCAAGAGATTCTTCCGACCCTCCACCCTTCCTTTCATCTTCTTTCGTACGAATTTGTTGGAAATTAACGTTTTCACGTACCTGATGGGCAAAATAAGATCTAGCCCCACTTAACGGAATCCACATATTTCTGCGCAAATTTAAATATACTTATTCAATTTAAGTAAGGCTGCCTGATTGCAAAAATTTAATATATTATTGGTGGTTTAATCTTCCAGGTGGTTCAATTGTAGTTTATCTTCCATTTATTATGCCAGCTCATTAATTAATACCAACCTGGAACTGAAAGCAATTGTTCTTCCTGGGTTTTCAACTCATTGCAAATATATTATATATTTTGTTCAATATGTTCAACTTAACAAAAAATTGATTTGATTATGAAAAAATTGTAACAATGTTGAGAGAAGCCAATTAATGTTTTCAATTGAAAAATATTATTATGTTATAATCACATTATATTATAACATTTTGGGGTGTATTTTTCAAAATTGTATTCTGACAATTTCGTCCAAAAGAATCCACTATCGGAAATATTGATGAGCAACTGAAATGTGTTTCCTTGAATGATGATGGAGAAGTAAAAAACCAAGCCTTTTGTTTCCCGATGTGAAAATTATATCAGAATATTTTTCAAATCATTATTTTCACAACAACTATACTAAAATATATAACGTAAATACATGTTCTAAGCATCAATTATAGTATATTCGAAAACAATTGGAATGGCATAAAAACTAAATAGTTACCGAACGTCGGCAGTTTCTGTGTATAGCATGGGCGGCTTGGTATAATATGTGGTATATGTGGAAAGTTTTATATGGAATTAACTAGTACATTTATCAGACCCGGTACTTTAGTCTTTTATTCAGTTGTTCGTATTGACTTCGTTTAGACTATACCACTGTTGCTAGCTGTGAAAACAATGATAATATAAAATAAAGAAAAATCCAGATCAATTTTCGAATATTCAAATAATTATCAACTTTAAAAAATTATAATAAGCAGAATACATTTATTTTATAAACTTTTATTTTATGTTCTCAAATAAATATTCATTAAAATGGGTCCAAGAAGCACCTACTTTTTTGAACACTTCAGTTGAACTTTTTTTATTACCATTTGTAAAAAATTCGGTAAAACTTTGGAAAATCAAGGTAATTTATTTCTTTGTAGGACCTTCAGTTCATGAAGTGTTCAGATAGATAGCAGCCTTATCTTGAAATTTATATGTGATACTATAAAAATATTTTATGTGATGTAATGTAATGGCGGTGCGGAGCCCTATTTTCGGAGTTTTATTAAAATTCTAAATAATGGAGGTGGAGTTTCGCCGTGTCTATAGTCACACGACTGAAGAAGCTATTGCGGGTTTAGTGAAATATATGTTGTACTTTTTTGTTTAGTGAAAATCTCACAATAAAGTGTTTCATCACATATTTACAGTGAGATTTTCACATATCGTACAAACCTAATATTTTTGTATTCACCTTTGATAATATCTAGCAATAGTATATCAATTTATTCTATGTGTTCCTTTTAGATTGCGCCACGACATATATCAAACTACGAAGGTAGCGGAGGTTCTATTATTACTTGAGAAATGAAAAGGAAAATACTTTCTAGCAAAATCATTGAATGAACTTGAATTTTGACGGAGACATATACCACAGTTCTGATGATGATGAAAATGATAATAACAATGTTGAAACATTTGACTCTAAAGAAATGTTTATTTATTGGAAAGTAGGAAATTTTCAAAATTATGTGAAGGAAAAGAAAACATTCAGAGAACAATACTAGGATACGGAAAATGATATGTATAGAAAGTGTGTTACTGAAAAAAACTCTCAAAATGAGATTAACCAAAAAAGAAGTATACAGTTTTAGCAAACATCAAATAAAATTTTGGTGGACGTATTCATTGGACTAAAGGAGAAAAAGACATTGTCTTGCAATACTTTGAAAAATTTATTCGTTCGAAGATAATCCCCGGAAACATGAGTGTCAAAATTTATTTAGCAGAATATTGGTAAACTTCAAAATAAGGAGTGGGTCAGGGTAAAAACATTGCTTTTAAATACATTTAGGAAGAAAAAAGGCTTCTCAAGAGTAGGTAACAAAAACCACATAGAATAAACTTATTTTTTATGTATGTGCTTATTTGTCTTACTTCATTTCTTCATTTTCCGTAGATGTATTTTCATTTCAAACGATTTAAACATAAAACATTATAACATTTTCATATCAAAATACACCCTCGTCTTTGATTAACCCGATAAAAGAATCATATGAAAACTTTTGAAAAATATTCAAATTCAAGCCTTTTTGGCTTATTTGCAATAGTTTGAAAATTAGAATGATCCTAATCGAAATGAATCTCGATTAAAAAAAATGTGACAAAATGTGTTTTTCTCAAGAATAGTCAACAACAAAAAGTATCGAATATTCAGGAGATAATGAAGTAGTGAAATAATTCACTCTTCATCATTTATCCATTGATATTAATGTATGTTTCGATATGTGTAAGACCGGTTTATTATTCTATGACTTCCATCGTAGTGTGCAATATTTATGTGCTCCTTTGGGATATCTAGCTTCGTAAAATCGGTATTATATATCAAGTGTATATACATTTCAGTAACACGCTAACTAGCGGCAATAACGATGAACTAAACGTGTATATTTTTAGAAAAAATACAGCATTTTGTAGCCCAGGCCTTTTTCCTAAAAACATGTTTTTTGAGACATCTACGTGATTTATAATGAATCTTTTACTGTGGAGTGAGAGTATGACATGTTATTCACTAACTTAGTTGAATATACATTTGTGAGATGTCGGCTGGACATATATAATTACAATTTGAATAAGAAAAATTAGGAAGCCCGAATTCGAGCTTCCTATCCACTTTATGGGCTTCGTATAATCGGTAATATATACTGTATCGGTCTTGGTAAAGTAGAAAGCCTTGGTTCATATTCTCCAAAAGTGGAAGCCGGCAACGTGGCAGATAATATTCGCTTAAGGTCATTTAAACCTCTTCTTAAATTAATGAGTTTCCTGAAGGTGATTTTAATTTCTTAGTTTAAAATATTTTTCCTCAACCTGTGATTGAAACTCTGCATGGATCGTCCAGTTGTTTCTCCTCGGTGGTGTAATAATGTTGTCACGTTACCAATGCCATTCGTTACGTGATTTGGAAATATGTGGTACTTTCTACATTTCAGCAAGAACAGCTTTCTGTTTCTCATTGACGTCAACTTGGTGTTCGTTTTTGCCCTTGTTTTCATGTGTGTAACTGTTTGTAGACCAAACTATTGTCGGAAGTTCGTGAAAAACCCCATGTCTAGAAGTTATAAAGCGAAGGGTAGTCTTGATTGACTAGTTGAGGAGAAATACGGAATATTGCTGGGAATGCAGTCAGAAAGTACTGGGATGTTGTTTAAAGAATACTCTTGGACGCAGTGCAGAGTCTGTCATTCACTTAATTGTGAGTTCTTGGCAGCACTGTACCCATATACAGATACTTTTGAATTTGCTAGTGTCAACCATGCTGTTGTTGTGCCTCTTGGTAATCCTGTTTTTGTTTTTTACTGTCAATTTTCAAATTTCAAATGTCATAATGTCCATTATCAATTTTCAAATATTTCTTGTTTCCTCTTTCTTTATGGTTGCTACAATGCTACCAGTAAGTGCCATGCATGGCCAGTGTAATAATTTTTAAAATTTCAAATATTTTATATGTTAACATAAATTAAGTTTTGTATTTTTCTCTGAAACATAAAAAATTTTAATGTGTGACACTTATCTATATGATGAAAAGTATCCACTCTGTTTTTCTCATTGCAACGTCTGATGTCTTACTATAACCTCAAGTTAGTGAGTACATATTTTATCTATTTGTTTCACAATTTGCTGCAATGTTTTCAATTTTTTATAGATGTCTTGATAAAGATAATAAACATTCT
>WOGN01000367.1:6537-25740 GCA_015342105.1 Leptinotarsa texana
TCCAGTGCCATACTATCAATCATTGCAGCAAGAAAACCCTGTCAAATTCCACTGTTTTTCTTACTCTTGTACCATTTACCTTCATTTTGGAATTAGAAAGTATGAAATATTACAATCATGATGAACTAAAATGCCACGAAAACCAACATAACTACCAAAATATTGCGTTCTCATTCTCCAAAACATGCTCAACATCGAACATAATTTTATCAGTTTCAGCACCATTTCCATCATTCGTGTTACCGCCAGATGAACGCACACCATCATTAACCAACCATAATATTTTATTCAAATCCAAAATAAAAACAGCTGACACAAATCTACTTAGAAATGTGTGCGGCAATATAATCGAATGAAAATACCACCAATACCGCGATCTGCCAATATATTATAAAACAATAAAACAAAATCGAATGAAATGTACTGTTAGCGGTAATAAATTATAACCGTTTTCATTGATATAGGTCTTGTGTATTATAATATTATGTGCACAGTGCATCTGTTCAATGACGATTGTTGGATTATAGTCGTGGAACTTCAAGTTTTACGTTAATTCATATTTTGTTCTGAGAAGCTCCAGAAAAACATACAACTTGGAACTATGGTCAGGGTCAACATGAATCAGTTAATTACCTCTTAATGTAGGGCAGTGTTATTATAGGGTTGAAGATTTTTTTTCATATTTATTTACTTGTACATACTCCCAATCAACACCAAAGCGAAACATTCAATTTTCTCGCGATTATTACGCTGCTGGTGGTTGAAGCTTCTACCTGTATATTCTTGACTCTCACGCATCTTGGTTTTTGAGAAAAAAATTCGGCTTTCTACTTCGTGTTAAACCACACGTAAGAACACTTCAAAAGCGTGCCAGACCTTCGAAACTGAAGTAAAATAATAAAGTTTCTAACGCTGTGACCAATCATATCTATGGAGGTATTTTTACACCATTTAGGTAAGTACAAACTCTAGTAAAGAGAAATGAAACAGATTGCACTGTTCTAGCACCAACCAGTATACAGTTCAAATATTCAAAAACCTCAAAATGTTCATTTACAATCAACGCAATTGACTTCACATGATACTCCACAGAAGTCTGTCTTTAGCCCTGTTCTTGAATTGTCTCAAACTATCTGCCTTGTTAGAAATGTCACACTTTGAGGAGAATGAAAAATTAGCATGATGCTGCTTCAGAGTTAGACGTAGAAGAAGCCACATGTGAGAAACACAAAGGAGGTGTTAAACTCATAGGAGGAAGCTTCAAGAAGCATCTGCCGGAGACTTTCAAATTCACAAGGCTAACCAGATTTCACTCGTGTTGAACCACGTGAAAGAACACTTTAAAAGCATATCAGACCATTGAAACTGAAGAAAAATAATAAAGTTCCTAACGCTGTGACCATTCATACCTATGGAGGAGTTTCTACACCAGTTAGGTACAAACTCTACTGCAGTAAAATCCAACGGATTTCACTGTTTCAACGCCAACCAGTATGCGGTTCGAATGTTCAAACTTTATGAGTAGAACTTTTATCTGTGATTGTCATTTCAATATGGAGTTTGTGAAGATGTTAGATTTGTTCATATTGATGAAAATCACGTTGCTGAAATTCATTATGTTGATTTTATGCCGAAAGCTAAATTTTCGTTCGTCAAAAATGAATGGAATATTTTTTCTGTGTAAATACGTTGATTTCCATTAAAAACTATTCTAAGAGAATTGCATAAATGGTAAAAATAACAATTGCCAGACAATTTCTTCTATTTTTTCTATTTCAAACTCTTTTTTCTATTGAAAGTTCATTCAACTCATCGGATCATATCTGCAGAAAATTTGATTTTTCTGCAAAATTCATCTCAATTCAGATCTGATACTTATGGATTTCTCACTTTCCTGAAATCAGAACACTCTAAAATAATTCAAATATTGAGAGATTACTGAAAACTTTGAAAAACAATGATGACGTTTTGGAAACTACCTCTATTCTCTTCCCAGAATCCTCATCCTTATAGGAATATCTCGAAAGTTGTATTCAATTATGTAAACCTCAATTCAATTTCTTTAGAAATTATTGAGAATTTTATTTGGTAAAATTTTTTCAGTAAATCTTCCTTATTTTTTTTCAAAAATGAAATCCTTGTAGATGTTTTTTGTTGTTTATAAACTTGTTCTCAGTAAAATTGATTAAGTGATCACTTACAGATCATCTGACCTCATCAGTGCAGGTCAGGAAGAACCAGGATAACATTGCTGTCTCGTGTTTGGATCACACATTTCTTCTAGGTCAACAACATAACAACAAAAATAAAACCGGTGTTGCTAGGGTTATGCCATCAAAATAATGTAGTACCTACTTCGCAAATGTTCGAAGTTCAATTCTGGTAAAGAAGTAGAAGAATAAGGAAAGATATTGCTAGCTAGCTCATTCCAAAAAATTTGCTTTTAGGAAATTTACCACTTCGGTAAATAAAAGTATGATAGTAACCGTTCTCTTCCTTTAAATAGAGATAGAGTTTGATTGATTCATTCGCCAAGTCTTTGTCTTTTCAATTAGCTCGGTAATATGAACTGTTCCATATTACTAGTTTGATCTGTCATTGAAAAATAATAGTTTCTCTTCGAGTATTCTGATCCTTCCTCACCAAATCATTGGTGGGAAAAGATCAGGATCTTTTGTCTGTTCTAGCTTTCGAGTCTGTATTGGCTCTTCAATGAATTGATAATTGATTTTAATATTTATTCGACAAATTATGAAACGTGTGAAACTTACGAAAGTGAGGTTAGTAATCCTTGTCACTTGCCGCTATTTGTAAAAATAACATATCCCAAACGGCAAACACTCTTGGTAAAAAAAACATGAATATACCAACTTTACATTATGTAATGATTGATGGGATCATTTGAAAAATATCAATATTTATTATGATCTCTCTTGTAGACTGTGATGGAGTCATCTAGGAAGTGACAGTTTTTTTTTAATTTTTGAATTAAATGAATTGATGTGAAGTTGGCAGCAATAAAATTATTGTAAGGTTAGGACGACTTAATAGATATGAATAAATTACGCTAAGATGGTTTATGCCAGTTCTATAGTACACAATGCAACTGCTTTTTGATTTTGTAACATCACGACACCTATAAAAAATAACAATCCATAAATACTTACTCACACCTATCTATAGACACACAACTTTGAATTTCAATTTAGCCCCCGAACACGGCCTAGCCACTGGACTATCAGCGCGCTGAAGAGTATAGCAAAGAAACTGTTCTTTGTATAGTTACACTTACTGATCATTTGTCAAGCAAGAAAGTTGTTCTGAGTATAAAATCAAATCCTAACATGAAGGAAAGAGTTATTCAGTGTGAATTTCCATAGTTTCGGAAATGTGCTGGTGCTGTTTCTTCAGTGAAATGATGTGCAAAAGATGCTGAAGTGGGTTCAAAGACAGAGTTTCAGACATCACAATAAGAAAGAAGTCGATGGTGTTGTTATACCGGTGAGCTCTCTGTTTTCAAATGTTAGAAATTACGAGGCTTCATTGAAGACTTTTGGGGATTCTAGTAATGTGGTAGTCTTCATAAGTGAATTGTACCTATTTCATGTTAGAGTGTATGTTAATTTTCGAAAAGTTATCATCTGATTATACTCTGATCATGCTTCTCCAATCCTCAAACTCTTGTCCATGTGGATGTTTTGAATATATTCTGTATCGTGAGATTTTTCTGGTCTGGCAGTTTACAAACCAGCAACACGATATTTTTCTCAAAGGTTTTTATACTAACTAAATTCTATTCAGTTTGTGCTTTATACAATAACAATTTGATTAATATGACCTTCCACCTACATAATGACTAATAATTACCTGAGTTTAGGTAAATACTGATCAGAAATTTTTGAAAATCATACAAGAAAGCTTCACCAACTCATTAAATGGCCATGTACTCAGTTATTCAGTGAATTTTTAGAATTCTTGATTCTATCTATTTATAAGGTGGGGTTTCAAACCTTCCTCTTCCAAATGTGATTGAACGCATCCTCCTCTGTCGAAAGATAGGTTAGGTAGGGTCAGGTCTAAAGTGAGTGAGTCTATTTGACCCTTCACCGCAACCCGCAAGGATTTATTATGGCTAACACTTATTCAAACTCGACCAAGTGAACCCAGCTTTTTGCGATACCAATTAGTTTTTATGGTGAGTGGTCTTTCAGGTCAGATGGTAAGAGTACGGCTCGGCTAAACTCTAAAAACCTGATTCGGTCCTCAGCGGGGCAGGCACTAAGTACATGCTTTGCTGTTTCATCATTAATGAGGTAGTCGGATAGTCAAGATGCAAGATTCCCACCTTAGTACCCGCGACAACCTTTCCATATAAGGGTTTTTGTACGTCAGTCACACCCGACGATGCCTTAGATTCAACCGTGCAGGTCTTTTTGGCATCTGGCTTTGATGAATCATCGATTGAGCACAAATATTTTCTAACCTGCTCGGGGGGGGGGTTGGCTTCGCCACCTCAGACAGATTCGGCGTTCGCCGCTCAAGAATTTGATGCAAGGCGGTTTCATAAGGTACCCCGCTCTTGTGGAGACGGCTCAGTCGTTTCCTGGCTGCATCACCAAACCTTTTTTTTAAGTTCAGTTATTGTATCAGGAGTTGGAGAGTTGAGAAGCTCTCGCTCCTCATCTTAATTTACCATCGCCGTAGACTCGCTCCTGATCTAAATTTATAGGGAGGTCAGTTGGAGTCGTAAGCTCGTTATCCATCTCCTCTGCAGACTCAGCGCCAGAAAGAGTTTTTATTTTACTCTGCCCATAAAAGTCCCACGAGTATCTAGGGAAAGGAGGTCAATCACTGCAGAGCCCCGCATTACCGTGACAAGGCGATGCTACGACGAGAGGGTACCCGGTATCTCGAAGGTTCCGTAGAGACAGCTGATAGGCTCATTGTCATTCTTCCTCTTGACACGGATACACACACCTTAGGATTAAGCCATTGTTGGGATGCCATTCAGTTAGGGAATAACAGAACCATAAGTGATTCTGTCATTCCCGTATCCAGCGCGGCTGCGTGGAAGTAGACATTCGATGGACAGTTTGGTCAACCCCCACATCCCAAGCCAATGCACTCGCAAAAAACAGCATGCACATTGGTTCAGGCAGTGATTTGGTCTTCACATTCAACTACAACTATGTTTTTTTATTCTTTGCAAAAAGGTTCTCTCCGTTTGGCCAATATGAAGTTTTGGACAAGAACCACAAATGAACTCATATACTCCTGAAAATAGTGAGACTTCAACTCGTCGGATTCCAGTTAGTGGTTGCTCGGTCTTATGGTTTCCTCTCAAGAGATTAAGAATCTCTTGAGAGATATTCTGCTGGAGGAGCAAATATATTCCGCCACTTCTATCTCTGGTGAATAGATGTCCCTTCACTTGAGAAAAGGCGATGAAATTATTATGGGATCCATAGAAGACAGGCACCAAAAAACCTACCTACGGAATGGGGAATGTTCCTCCTGACAAAAATCAAATAGTTTTCATGAAAGAGCTTTAAAACAACTAATTTCAAACTTATCATTTCAACCTAATTCTTCAAAGAATTATTGAAATACTTAAAAAAGAGGAATGAAATAATGCATTAAACATTTAAAGGGAATCGTTTCTGTTTCACCATTTGGCAACATCGGTTATAGATAATAAAGGACAATGAATGGGTTACCTGTATGAGACAAACAAAGATGACATGTTTCAGAGGCGTGCTGTTCTGTTTACTTATGTTCCGAGTTCCGAGACATTCTGTGACATATGACATTTTGTGCACCTTACCTATCTTCCTCTGTATAAATAAATAACAAAACAACTGTTGTTTATGTGGCTTGTGGACGTGGTATTGAACTGTAATTTATATTTTTCCTTAATTGTTGATTTATAAAAATATTTTTTTTAAGTAAAATATCTAGGTACCTATAAATTATTCTAGGCGCTGTTGCCAATATGTGAACCAGAAACAAATCACTTTGAGAATTGAAACCCAATATTCGAAACATCAATTTGAATACTTTTCGAAGTGAATTTGAAAAACTCATGGAATAAACTCAACTTTATTTTGTTCAAACTTGCATTTGCTGAAATAACCCAAATTGAGGAACATTCCCCATTAATTATTGTTGGCCCTAATGCCAATTCTCAGAGATGTCATCATCTCAATTGATGATGTTGTAACAGAATTTGCCCATGAAAAGTCTAGAAGGCTTGATTTTGTATTATGAATTCACTGAACTGGCAATTAGGAGTTTTTAGTTTTGAAAACGAATTACTAGTATAGTTTTTTCAGTTGATGGCTTTTCCTGAGCCAATGTAATGGTAAGTAATTGAGTTTGAATTAGCAGGTTTTTTTTTATTAAGACCCCCTACCTGAAACAAAAATAGGGGCACGGCCATGCGATCATTGAAAAATGGTGTGTTAGAAATAGCTTAAGAGATAGAATGATTTTTGTTGTGAATTCTCTACTTTTTATACTTATTTGGATAATATTTTTATGAATATTCTTCTTATTATGATGATCGCCCTTCAATTGTTGTTATCATAATTATCAATTTAGTTTTATCCCAGCCTTTCAGTTGACTCGAAAAAAGTTATATATTATTTACCAAATAAATTATTTAGTACTTTTTCAGGTGATTCATAATGTTTTAAAATCAATTAAAATCATACCCAAAATTGAATAATAATTAATATAATAATGATGATAATGAAAATAATAATAAGGTCGAGTGGGTTGAAATCGGAAACTGAGGGGTTCACTAGTGCATACCAGGATGGTGTTTTCAATACCTTAACATATGTCAGTCGCGTGATGGGTATAAAGGTTCCTGACACAAGGTGCAGGGCGTAACGCGAGGCGTCCGAGAGTCTAATATACTTGCTGCCAGCATGTCCAGCATATGCGGTCTCAGCCTCTATCCATCGACATAACGAAGCCATAAGAGTGCATTATTACCATCTACGGCACTTCCACGGTATTGACGTGACACGGGTATTGCCCTACACTCCGGGGTATATTGAATCCGTTATGGGAAACTATTCGTTTCCCACCCTCAGGCGGATATTAGCTACTACGTCTGATGTAGTCGTTCTCGACTACCAGTGCAAGACGAGTTGTCGTGGAATTTTTAGCTCCTGGCGAGATGAATATCGTCCGAAAAGAATAGGAAAAATGGATAAAATATCGAGATTTCCTCTTCGAACTCCGCTCTATCCAGACCACTCTGTCAAAATGATTGTTCTGATTATTAGAGTCATTGGTGGAATGATGCCTCTCCACTCTCGAATCTTGAAATCATACCGGCTTGCCACACTAAGGCAGAAATCTTAGCCGGACAGATGCAGAAGGCTGTCATTCTTGAGAATCATTGCGCTTGCTCAGGGCACGTTATTCTCGGACCCAATGGTGTGGGGTAAGTGATCGTTGCTCGACCAGCTCACCATTTGGGATAACCATATGTTATGGAACTCTGACAGTTACTTGAAAATCTGTCATAACGTATTCAAATTGAATTTTATTATGAGATTTTTACCTGAGAGTTAACAAAACAGCAACACCTTTTTCACTATGCAATTACTTCTTCAGAAATGTTCATCACTACACATTATAAATTGAAATACCTCGCTGTCTCTGTCTGTTTGTCTGAACTTAAACTCAATAACTATCAAACGGATTTTTATACGGTTTCTACCAATAATAATAATTTTTACTTGGTGCTCTCAAATATTAGAGTAATTTGAAAGTTAATGTATATCAGTACCTGATAACTTGTAACCAATAAATTGGGAACGTGATGAATTTCCATTGTTGTGGGAAAATAATCATTCAACAGAATATACCACGAACATAAAAACTTCCTAAAATCTCATATTACCTTATTTAGCAATTTCTCTGCTCATTCAAAAAAGCATTTGCATGGTGTTTTATTCGTCTGGAGCAAGTTCTTCCAGTTTGGCTGATATGAGTTTTTTTGGACAGAAACCAGAAGTCAACATTTGAACTATCCATTAAATGGACACTGGAGTTTTTCTTCAATATTTCTATTAATAAATTTAGTTAAATTATAATTTGTTCAGTATGCTGTGTCAAAAAATGAGTGATGGTACTCACTAGAGTAGGTACGTACTAGAGTAGGTAAATATCCATCCGTAGTTTTCTATAAAGAATTGACTGAATAATATCCACCAGTAATGTATTCAATAAAACTCAGTTCTTTTTGTTCATTATCACTACTTTGATGAACTCATATTTCGCTCGTGAAAAAATTTAGTCAGAATATACAAAAAAAAAACATAAACTTCAATGGCGAATAGATCGCGAGTATATAAGATGATTTATGGTTCTTGACAATAAATTATATTGGCTAAACTGAAAGGACCTTTTTCAAAAGAAAGAAAAACCATAGAAATCGCCTTTTTCAATAAAAAGACATGTTCAACATTTGAAATCATCTTTCGTTAGAGGTCAAGAGTTCAATATTGAAAAACACTTGGAAAAGAATGGTTACAAATTCAATCTTTTGGAAAGCATAGAAAGCAATGAATTTCAGAATTATTAACTGACTCTTATTGAAAAAGTTGAATAATCTTCCTTAATTTGATTTGTTTTGTATCTATGAAATAGGTTATTAGGGTCTAAATTAAAGTAATGGAAGGTTTCAGGTGGGTTCTTGTATTTATCACATGTTCTGTTCATTGAGTTCGTTTGTAGAATTGTAAGAAATTATTGAATACATTTTTTTTTCAAATTTCTTAGGTGTTAATAGTCATTAAGAGTCAAATTAGTGTAATATATAAAAGCATACACTCTAATTGTATTCTGCTTTGTTTATTCATATTTGTTTTTTTTTCAGGGCTCAGATCCCCGAGTTGCCACATGCAGAGGAAAATTGCAGAACCGAAGATCAAAGCTGAACCAAGAAATCAACAAGGAATTGAGGCTCAGAGCGGGAGCTGAGAATTTGTTCAAAGCAACCACCAACAGAAAACTCAGAGAAACTGTCGCAGTCGAGTTGAGTTTTGTCAATTCAAACTTGCAGCTGCTGAAAGAGCAGTTGGCAGAGTTGAATTCCTCTGTGGAATTATATCAAAGTGATAGGTGAGATGATTCATGAAATATTTAAACAAAAATATTTTGCACAGTTGTTACAAATCGTATGTATGTATGTATGTATGTATGTATGTATGTATGTATGTATGTATGATTGTTTGTATGCACGTTTGCTTGTAACTCTAAAGCTCGGGATCTGTATTGACAGAATTATCGGCATTAGTGCTTGATCTATTCGCGAGCAGATGGCGTTGTAAATAACCTACTTGATATTTCTTGATCTATTCTTTCAACAATCTTCCTGATGGAATAAAAATTCAACAATCGATATTAAAATTCAGAAGAGACTTGAAAACGTATGTTTATCAGAGGAACCGGAGAGCGATCCACCAAATAATTGAAAAAGTAGAAAAATAGCATCTTACAGCAAAATTAGTACACAAATATATAGATTATTTTCTATGTACCCCGGTTTCATTCATTCTGTTCGACTAAAAGTTTTAGTTTGGATCTAATTAGACCTTCTCCATTGAATTTTATTATTGAAAACTGATTAATACATATTTCAATACTTTTCATTTCATGATTGAGATATTTCAACATGTCATTGTGAAAATGTAATATTTCAATTATTATTATTATTTATGTGTATTTATCAAATTTATATAATGATATATCTGTGAATGAACATTATTATTATTATTATTTGAGGGCAGATGGCGCTGTACGTAACCTACTCGGTATTTCTTGATCTATTTGCGGTCAGATGGCGCTGTATGTAACCTTCTTGATATTTCTTGATCTATTCGTGGGCAGATGGCGTTGTACATAATCTACTTGATATTTCTTAATATATTCGTGGGCAGATGGCGCTGTACGTAACCTACTCGATATTTCTTGATCTATTCGCGGTCAGATGGCGCTGTATGTAATCGTCTTGATATTTCTTGATCTATTCGCGGGCAGATGGCGCTGTACATAATCTACTTGATATTTCTTGATATATTCGCGGGCAGATGGCGATGTACGTAACTTCCTTGATAGGTTTTTCAAAAGAAAATCAAAATAGTGAATATAATTTAAAAAACTAAAGAACGCGCTTTTAAAGAACATCGAACTCAACATTTAAAAATAAATATACTTTGAAAAACTAAAAAACACGCTTTTAAAGAAAAGCGAACTAGAAAGTTAAAATTATTTTTTTAATAAGCTTGAAACAATAACGATCGAAAAATACTAGTATTATTGTGACAAAAGCGTGGGCGCTTTGTGCCATATTTCTATATATCTAGCGCCCAGGCTTTTTTCACAATAATATTAGTATTTTCCGATCGTTATTGTTTTAAGCTTATTAAAAAAAAATTAACTTTTCAGTTCGATGTTCTGTGAAAGCGTGTTTTTTAGTTTTTTTAAACTATATTTATTATATGTGTGTTAGAAATCACACGTTGAAAGTAAGACCTTGTTAATCCTTAGCTTGTACAAGTTTCGACTTCTGAGAGTTGTCGTTCGTAGGTATAGTAATATAAATTTTTGATTACATTTTTCGACAGTCTTTGTATTAGTAGCTACTTGGAAGATATTCTTTAATCAATGTGATTGTTGCTGCTTTTTTTGATGCTGTACTTTCTTTCAGTGATTGGATTCGAAATACCACAGACACAATCATCAAAATTATAGGGATGATGCCTGATTGTTTTCCTTTCAAAATGAGATATTTTGGACACTTATTTTTTCACTATGAAACCAAAAACTATCATACTTCAGCTGCACAATAATAAGCTATTGATGATGAATTTCACTAAATCAGAATTCCATTGCCTACTATGTGAAATGATTTGAAATCCCCAAAACAACTGAAAAAGAAGAATTAAAAATAAATAGCTGTAAATAACAAATATATCAAGCAAAATTAACCTGAGATGAAATAAGAGTGGAATGAAATACAAGTAAAATTAAAACGACTAAACAAAAAATAAAGGAATACAAATAAATATAAATGAAAAAAATTAAGAGAATCCAAGCCACGTTAGTTCACGACGTTTCGATTGTTAGTATCTACAATCGTCTTCGGGTGATGACTGGACTCCGAGAGATGACTATTTATGGGTCGTTCGAGTACTTTCACTTATATCCACTTGTCACTTTCCAGAGAAAGCTTTTTTTAAATCTGTATTTATTTTTATTTCTTTATTTTTGTTCAATCGTTTCAATTTTATTTATATTTTATTTCACTATTATTTCAGTTCAGGTTATTTTTGCCTTATATAATTGTTATTTTCAAGTTATTCATTTTTAATTCTTTTTTTTTTTAGTTGTTTCAGGGGTTTCAAATCATTTTACATATTGGACAATAGAAGTCCGAACTAGTGAAATTAATCATGAAACATTGTCAATCACCTTCAAACAAGCTATTGATGAGCTGAATTCAACCGAACCAAAAGTTTTTTTAATTAATAGGTAGAAGGAGCCGAAGAGATTCAGCCTTGATCATCAAATCATCAAATGAAGTTGTACGGTACACCGACACTATTAACATATTTCCGTTCAGACAGCCCGAGGGCTTGTTCGGCCTGACCCACATCCGCAATCCGCGTTATTCTCTTTTTTCAATCCACAAAGCGAGGCCAAAGAGTTTTGTTTACGTGTTCCTCTTTGACAAAAACCGAATAATGTCAATCTATTTTGTGATTGTGGTCATATATTCATGATATTCAAATAAATCCATCATGTCACACATAACATATAAGAAATATTTTTATTTATTAAGCTCTGTAGGTCATGGAGGCCGTACTTTACACACATCAATTTTCAGTTCTCAATTCGAACTGGAAAGTAGAACTGGAATCTTCGACGAGAAGTGAGTCCATAATAAGCACTGCTTCCAAACACCAAAACTGTGCGTTACACAAACAAGTTTGCATCTTCAGGAAAGGAACTTGTTTGGTGGAAGGTGAAATGTTGATTTTTTCAACTTCATTTCCTTCTCCTTTCTGCTGCAGTGTCTTTTCAGTCTGATATATTTAGAAGTTTTTGCATCTTTTTTCACTCCTTCACTATAAGTACACCATTTCATGCTGCTATTTTCCATACATGCTCTACGACAACTCATTCTCCGTGCTTAATGAAGCGTTATATTATATTCCTTATGCTTATTCTATTCCATTGGCAGCGGTAGTTGAATGTCTAGGTATTATCGTGAATAAAAGTCTCACCTAAGAGGCTCATTTTGAAAATATTCATCATGAAGCCACATATGTTATAGTTAATAAAACATCTTGAGCCGTAGGATCGAAACGAATCCATTTGACGTAATGATCGTCAGACCAATGATCTAGTATGGAGGCCGAAAGCTTCACAGCAAACAGCTGAGGTGTATCTCAGAAATGACCGGCCTCATACAGAAGTCTCGAGTAAAGAGGACTGAAATATTAGGAGCAGATATTTGTTATCTCACTGTTGGAACAAAAATACCTTCGGATTCTTTTGCATTAAGCTCGAGACATAGATATAAAAGGCCTCATGCTACCATATTGCAGGGGAAAATTACGCTATTGATTTATGTATGGGGAGGATGCCAAAAATCAACCGTACCCATGTGGCAGGCTGACTTAGATAGCCAGCGGCTCCAAGTTGGTAGAGAGGTGCTAGAAATACTCTTCAATGAAAAACCTTACGAATCGTCTCTGGTGTGGATTCCTGTTTCTAATCACCTGAAATGTTTTGAAGCTGTTGACTTTTTTGCAAGGGATGGCGATGCAAGAATTTTCGTTGCCAAACAAATTCTGGATACTTGGACCGCTCTAAAAGTTTCAGACTCCTAGCTTGTGAACATCCTTCGCAGAATGTCTCTAAATAATTATTAGACTAGCAGGTGTACTGTCGCCTGAATCACTTCAACAAATGGGGTTATCGAAAGATCAGATGTATCGTTTCTGTTTGGAGGGAGATAAAACATTTTTTCATTTCTTCCACAACTAATTTGTCCAAGACCAGTTTCAACAGTTTTGTTTCTATGGTCTGATAATCTGAATCTACGAATAATAAGGCTCCGAACTTCTGATTTATCAGGAGTTATCATTTTTTCTTGATTTTTGGTAATATCATATGAAATTATCGAACTTAGGTACATACTGTGTCGATAATTTATCTCTGACTATCCGAAACGTTTGGAAAGTTTGTCTCATTTAACAATATGGTTCGTCAGTGGCAATGACAACTTTTGTTACAATTTTGAAGAACTCAATAATAGTTTCCATAGTACTATTTCAGATGTACACTCTTTTTCTAAATAAAACTAAAAATGTCCAGTATTCACCAACTTGTATGGTAGTAAACTTTTTTGATAATTTTTTTTCACATAAATCTTTCAATTCTTGACTACTCTTGTTATTGTTTCTCTTGTTTTAATTTTACTTGTTCTTATTATAACTTCAAGTGTCAAACTGACAGATGATTCGGCTGTAAAATTAATTTGACAATATTGAATGTATTTATATATTATTATATATTAGTTCATTATTAGTAGTCTATATTTGTCCGAAGGTAGCTTCACTATTTTATAGAAAAAAATTACATATTACTTCCCTTTTTCCAGTCCTTCAACAGTTTCTCTTTTTCATGAGTTCATTCATCTGTTCACTCAAATCATCTACTTACTTTATCTTTCATTGTTATTTCTGATATTTCACATATTTTATGGTTTTCTATTCATATACTTTCTGTAATTGATGTATTATTTCCATTCCATATGCCTCCATTTTCTGCTCTTAGTATAGTTTATATTTCATTTGAATTTTTTTCCACTACAGGTTTTCCACTTGTCTATGTTTTTTTATTCAAATAAAATCTCCAAGAATTTTTAACAATCTTATCATGAGTATTATATTTAATTTTCTTATATGATTTTTATCATGTATAAAAATATTTTGAATGATCCAAAAAAAAAGACCAAATGAAAAGATCTGAAAAAAAAGAATATATAAAAAATTTGGCAATTAATTCCGCATCAATATCCTAGTGAAGGTCATCTATTGTAGAGGTCGCTGAATATTGTTGTAGAGGTCGTATTCTTCAGCTACTGTCCCATGTTGGGTTTTCAGTGGGTCTGCATCCCAACTAGTCCTGTAAAACATACTTTCGGAATGATTATTTGTACATTCGTTCTTTATGTATCGTTTTCCCAAATAATCCAGAACTTCATTTCATTATGTAGGATGTAGAAGTAATTTCAAATTGGGGTGAAAGTAACTAGGTTCAATTCAATACTACAAAAACTCCGGCATCGGTTTTCCCAAGAAAGATAAATGTCTCCGAACCGGATAGTAGGATTCGTTTTTTTCCTATCAACTCAGAAGCTATTGCTAATAGTCGAAATTTAAAAAAATATCAAGAAAACTCAGTCAAGAAAAGTCTCGCCTTCTAAGCTGTAGAATCAATTGCATTTCAGTTGAGTGGTCAGTTAAATAAACAATAATCTGCCCGCAAAAATGTTTGTCACAATTTACCTTCCAATGATACTTTTGCTAATTAACAACTTTTTCAAGTCGCAAATTCACACATAAATCATGAAAATTTTCAAAATGGAAACCTGGATGTTTTCTCCTTTTTTATTAATTAACACGCTTCTATTAGCTTCACCTGTATGTATGTATATATGTTTGTTTGTTTGTCAGTTTGTTTGTTTGTGACTCCCCTTTTCATTTCATATTTATTCCCGTTTGAATGCTCGGGATGGCGCTGTATTACGTATAGCGTATATCCTTGATATAATTGAAACTCACTTTACATGCATATTTTTATTTGAAAAATGTATTTTTTCAACAAGCTTTTATTAGCTTCACCTGTATGTATGTATATATGTTTGTTTGTTTGTTTGTTTGTAACTATCAAGCTCGGGATCTGTATCTGACAGAATTATCGACATTATTGCTTAGTCTATTCGCAGGCAGATGGCACTATACGTAACCTACTTGATATAATTCGAACTCACTTAACATGTATTTCTTCATTCAATATTTTTAACTTTTCAGTTCGATGTCCTTCAAAAGCGTGTTTTTTATTTATTTCAACTGTTATTTCAACTATATTTATTAAATATATCAATTGACGACGAAAATATTCAGCAATGGAAATTCTTGAAGAAATGAATAAAACATTAACAATTCTTCATTTGGAACTCAAATTGTTAAAAGCTATATTGCTATTTGTTTTAAAATTGTAATTAATGAAGACTTTGTGTATAAAAATTTTGAATTTTTTTGGATACCAAATACCAATATAAATAAAATTTTTGACAAAAAATCCTTTTTAAAAAAATCATCCATTACTTGTAAACGTATCAATCGTTCAATTCAAAATTGAAGAGTCATTCTTCAAAAAAAAATCATTAATTTCACTCTGCCATGTATCATTTACTAAGAAAATAAAAAATTGAAAGTATTTCTTTTTTAACAGAATGACAATTGGTTATTTCCATTTATTTTTTCACTATTCAAAAAAAAAGGTGAAATTGATTTGTTTATATAAGTTTCTTAACTGCATAAACAAATATTGATATGAGGATGGAAAGATTCATGCTTCGTCTTACTGAAACCAAGTAGGAAGAGAAAAAGTATTCTGTCGACATTGGAAATTCTATTACTATTATAATTATCATTCAGTTTTCATTCGTTAATAATAATATGAACAGGGTTGAACGTATGGTCTTCTGATTACTTTTAAGTACAGGTGTCACAGAAACGTGAGAATCAGAATCATAATAATTAGATTCATCCGATAATCAACGGAAACCATTAAATAACTATTAAGTATCACGCCGAAACCCTGATACCGTTAAACTGAATCGCAGGAATTGAGCAGTTGGTCAATCGTTGTCTCAACCGTTAAACACACATACTCAAGGTCATTTTTACTACTTTAATCATTGGACCAAGGTCTTTTGGTGGCGAGAGTTCCTAATTTAGAATTTTACATTAATTTTTTCGGTCACTACTCTTTTACCTGTAACAACACAGTTTTGAAACGTGACTAGCAGTGGCCAAGGTAATTATATTAATCAATTCAAATTTCAGGAAAGAGTTCTTGTTTAGTTTCTTCATATAAGCTTTCATAATTTTTGTCTGTGACATTGAATTTCTTACTCTTTTAAATCTTTGAATTTCAATTCAGTTCGATTCAAAAATCATCTTGTCAACGTGGAATATGGATAATATATGCCATTTTCTGTTTGGAAGATGTTCAAAAGTATTTTGAAATTGAATACTTTTTTACTGTTCCATGTTATCAGATGGACCTCTTTTCTACCCAAAATTTTCGAACAATACTATTATTACTAGTTTAGAAGTTCCTTTTCATCACTGAATTTTAATATGTCAGTAGTTTAAATTACATAAAATATATCCACTCTCCTGAAAGTCAATCACAATTTCTAAACACCAAACCCACATACGTTGAACCTAAACTTTCCATTTCAACTTACCATTTCCAAACTTCTCGACATACAGTTATCAAATCCACAATCCCATAATAACGAACCTCACACTCACAACATTCCAATCCACTATATCGAAATATACAGAACCTTAACTTTCAATACTCAAATTTATGAAAACACAACAATGTCCGATCTCTCCATTCCCGATCCTAGAGTGTCCAATCTTTAAAGTTCTCCTAATAATAATCCAACGTTGAATTCTCAAACTGAAAAAATCAACAGATACAGCTTGAACTCCAGGCAATCCAACTTATTTTGACTTCACCACCCTCAACTCTGCAAACCTCCAAATCCAAACCCCACAAATCTCGAACTCACCCTTCAAAGTACTACAATAAAATCCATATCCGAAAATTGTTCACGTAGAATTCTGAAAATACTCTAACTCACAATTTCCAAAGTCAGTCTAACGAGCTCTATTCTTCAAATTCCAATCCAACACCCAATTCACAAACGGAAAAATCCCAGCCGCATAAACTATGATCTCATGTTATTCTCGCTCGATCTGTTTTACCAGGAGAGTCAACTTTACTTTACTGCTAAACACTCGCTTTATATATTGAAAGTAACTTGTGACAAATTTTCCAAATAAGAGAGGTTGCAAAAGTACCTGATGGTTTTACTTCAGCTTTCTAAGCGGGATTAAGTGGATTAGTTTCTTTTTTCGCCCGGTATCTGCCACATGTACCTACAAAGTCTTAGGTTCATATGAGAGGCAAGGGTGAGGTATTTCCACTTGAATTCGAGCATATTACCATTCCTGAACCCACCAGCTTCACATCTGCAAATTTTTGACTCATAATTCTGAAACCTGCAATCTGCAAACCTCCAACTGGTAATTTTCAAAACTACAGGACTCAATTCTACTAACCCCGCTCAGAACCATTAACCTTATCATTCTCATATCCACAAAATCCTGATCTAACATCTCTGGACCTGTACGTTAAGGAGGTTTTGTTAATGGCCATGTTAGGATTTCGCACGGCTGGTGTGAACCTCCACCTTCCTGGAAAGGACCGGATGAACGATGACCTAGGAGGGCTACTCCTCAGGAGGACGTACAGTCGTTCACATGTGGCCTAAGTGCTGTTGGCCTATACCACCCACTCTACAGATACAGATATAGATTCACAAAATCCTGATAATTATTCTCAAATTCATCAAACTGCGAATCATATTTTCCAATTTCATGATTTCTAAAACTTGGAAATCCCACACACATAATTCTCAATCCCACAAACATTTAATCTAGAATAGGGTAAAAAGAAATTCAATACCACTTTATTATGATAATGTTATTTACTTATTCTACCACACGCTTAACTTTAATTGTAATTTTGCACAAGCAAACTCCCTTGTGATTTTTCTTTTATGTACCGTGCAGCTAAACACAAATTCTTTCTTTGAATCTGCAGCACCGATGCCGTGATGCCCATGATCCCCCTGGGTTTGAAGGAGACGAAGGAAATAGACCTACGGGATCCTTTCAAAGACTTCATTTTGGAACACTACAGCGAAGATGCTAACCAATACGAAGACGCCATTTCTGATTTCATGGACACAAGGCAAGCAATGCGTACCCCCCTGAGGGACGCTTCTGGCATAGCTCTGCTCTTCAGATACTACAACCAACTATACTTCGTAGAAAGGAGGTTTTTTCCGCCAGACAGATCTTTGGGGATATATTTTGAATGGTTCGATTCATTAACAGGTGAGACATAACATTTTTTAATGGTGAATTTCTGAAAAATTTATGTTGAGTAGAAAATTTTGTGAGAGTCTAATAAATTCCACAATTCAGGTTTGTTTCTTTTTCATTTTTCCTATCATTTACATTGCTTCCAGAACTACTTTTGTTGCATAGGAATAGTATAAACCCTCATTTTTAAGACTCTTCAAATTGAGTCAACCATTCAGAACCAGAGCTACTTGTGATCCAACGTCATAAAGTGTTGAAAGATATAATTATACAGGTTGTTTCCTAACTACGGTACAAAACTACAGAGGGTGATTCCTTAAGTCGTTTAAAGAAGTTAATATGAACATATGTCCGAAGTTGCTTCGTTTCTGACATACAGGGCGTTTAAGTTTGAAAAAGAATGTATTTATGAAATATCATAAATACCCTTACACCGAATTAATCGAAATCTACTACAGTTATTTGAAGAAGACACTAATTTAGCTCTAACTAAAGCGTTTTATATAAGGGCGGGTAGATGTTGAAATGAAATAAAACAAGCTGCGTGTGAGGTATCAACAAAATAATTTTTTTATTTGAAAGGCGCATGTATGCCATTAAGTGAGGAATATGACATCATCAAATGCACGCCTCGGCTTCTTACGGTGGCACGGATCCGAGTGGTCCAATTTTCAATGACTCTTCCGCATAGATCCGGCTGAATTGAGCGACGACCTGTGTTATGTTCACCTTTAGGGTATCGATCGATTGTGGTTCATTTGCATAGACCTGCGACTTCAAGAAACCTCACAGGAAAACGTCTAGCGGGGTCAAATCGCATGACCTTGGTGGCCAATTCATATCACCCCTACGAGAGATAACCTTACCATCAAATCGTTTATGTAAAATGTCAATCGTGGCGTTTGCTGTGTCACGT
>WOGN01000368.1:0-11871 GCA_015342105.1 Leptinotarsa texana
GTTAGTCCTTAGCTCGCACAAGTTTCTCAACTTCTGAGAGTTGTCATTCGTATGGGGGCGGCAGCTGATTAACGGCAAAACAGATTTTAAACAGATTCTAAACAGAATTAAATAGGTGAATGAGTGTTATTTACGTACTGTCATCGATGACATGAGTGGATTCAACCTATTCCATGACAAAAACAAATAGAGAACGAGTTGAGTGTTTTTTATAATGTCATCAATATTTGCTACTGGAGAGTTGATAAGGCGAAACATCGGATGTCTAGCAGTGAGGACGACAGGGTTCCATGTAAGCGGGAAGTCCAAGCAGCGCTCTTCAAATTACAGGACCACATTACACCGGACGTACTCATCAGAATCGGAAGACGCTTGAAGAGAAGATACCAACGGATACGCGCTCCAATGGACAGAGCCGGCAAAATCCTGCGGCAAGAGTTGCGTGCAATTCGAGACCGATAATGGACAATTCGTCTGGAAGAACTCAACATCAAAGGCCAATGTGCATGGGGAATGCAGAAAGTTCCTAGGAAGGGACACTGAAAACCTTGCCCGCCTATACAGGGCGAGCAAGAAATCGTCTACATGGACCAAGAGAAAGGGGAAACATTTGCTGAAACCTTGAAAGGCAGTATTGAGAACGAAGTAGAAGAAATCGAAAACCAGGTTGAGGAGACGGTAAGAAGATAACGACGGCAACGAAAGGACATTGAGCAATCCCTGACACCAACATCACCATAGGAAGTGAAAGGTGAGGTGTCTAGTCACACGACAAATCCCAGGCCCGGACCAGATTCCAAACCGGGCACTGAAAGCCCTACCAAGAAAGGGTATAGCGGCAATAACGAATATCATTAACGCTCTATAGCATTTCCTTTACCCGAAGCCAAATAAGAACCACACATTTCCAGTTAACCATAGGCCAATAAGTTTAACCCCTTCCATAAGCAAAGTGACAGAACGAGTCGTCTTGGAAAGACTAGAAGATCAAATCAGCGAATTATGAATTTTACCAGATGAACAGTTCGGTTTCAGATCCGAACACTCGACAGAGTTACAAGTCGTGAGGGTAGTAGACTATGCGACAGAAGGTTTCAATCTGGGCGACATTATCAGCTATCTCCAAGGCGTTTGACGGAGTTAGGCATGACGGACTATTAGCCAAAATGAGTGATTTTGACTACTCAAAACAAACAGTATATTTTCTATGCAGGGGTTGGCGCTGCAGAGTAGTACAAGAACTCTTCACCATGCGATTACTGGAAGCAAGGGTTTCAAATGGTGTACTTCTTTCACCACACCTTTTCTCGGTATACACAGCAAACGTGCCCAAGCCTGAGAACAACTTTAACAAGTTGGCACTCTACGCGGACAACACAGCTTTACTGGGCGAGATCAACTAGCCATGCGCAAGTTAAAAGAAACTTGCAACAGCAGGCGAACAAATTAGAGAAATGGGCCAACCTTTGGAATTTCAGTATAAACCCTGACAAGAGTTGGGCGATACTGTTTACCCGGAGAACGGTACACCCGAAAGGAAACATCACCTTCAACGGACAAGAGATTCCGTGGATCAATGAAGCAAAATACCTGGGACTCACTTTCGACAGAAGACTAACATTCAGGGACCACGTACGGCAGAGATTAGAGCTGCCCGACAAAACCAACATCAGATTATAAGTCGCAGAAGCAAATGGGACTTCACGTAAAACTGCTGCTACTCACGACCGTACTAATCCCAATCATCTTGTATGCCTTCCACGCCTGGAGCCAGTGCGTAGCGACATACAGACGCAGTATCCAGACGTTCACGAACGGCTGCGTGCGAGCCGCCGTAAACGCTCTGAGATACATATCAAATGGATGTTCAGGTCTGGGACCTGGACCTGAACATCCACTACATAGACGCGTATAGCTCATTGCCCACTTGTCCAGCACAGCACAGCACGGCACGTCCCGTCAAAATATGGATAGGACTGGAATAATGAAAATGAATGGACCAGCGCCCACTAGCCCGACACGGCACAGCCAAGAGCGTCTGTCGCCGGACGGTCTGGCCAAGGAAGCGCGTCTAAAAGTTCTTGGGAAGTTTCTGTCCTTCTGTTTTGTTTCCATCAGTTTACAGCACAGTATCAGACGGTACCTATGAAAATGGACGAAGAAAAATTGATTTTCTTGGTCCAAAGATATAAGAAACTTTATGATTTTAGTGACAGTAACTATCACAATCAACAATGCAAAGATAATATATGGGAGGAAACGCAGGAGAAATATCTGTATGTTTGTATCTGTGTGTAATAAGTCCGCTTAATTGAAATACACTCTATAATAATTCATTTATTTTTTTCTCAGAGAATACAAAAATACTGTATCACTATGAATATGGACCTAAAGTTAAATAATCATTTTGCCTTTCCTGACCATGCCTGTTTGCCACGGTACCGAACCGACTACAGAGCTGAAATGATTTTTAAATTTATTCCTAATCTCCAATGCAATCGTAGTGGAAGTTCCTTCTGTTCCTAATATATCCCTTAACCCTTGTGGGGCTCGACTATCGTCGGGAGCGTCGGTCCAATGGCATGTATCATTTCGGAAAAAGCTGGGTAAACAACACGTAGCAAGAAAAACTTTATCAAGGTGATCAGGGATAATTTGCAGGTGCCTCTGATAGATACGAAATTCTCTTTGTTGAAATTCCGAAACAATTTTCTGAAGTTCGTCTAGCTCTACAAATTCTGTAGTTGTATATTTTAATTTCCTACGCTATCCTGCGCTACCAGGATAAGGGCGCATTAAATGTTTGTATAAAGGAAACCCCTCATCTCCGAGAAAAACATATGGCAAGATTGCATTAGTGCCAGGTAAAAACTTGTTTGGAGGTACATTCAGAGTATTCTTGTACAACTTCTTTCCAATGGTCGAATTTGCAAATATTCCTCCATCGCTATTTCTTCCATAAGCGCCTACATCAATCACAATGAATCTGCAATTAGCGTCTACAAATGCTAGTAAAACAATACTAAATATTTTTTTGTAGTTGAAATACAGTGATCCACTATTCGGAGGTTTATCAGAAACGACGTGCTTTCTTCCAAATCATTTGAAAATCCCATTCATTTCTCAGCCAAGTTTCTTCTGAAGGAGTAGAAATCACCAATGGTCTCAATTTTTGCCATAGAGCCTCACAGGTTCTATACACGATATTTCGAACTGTTGTTTCTCCAAGTCGGTAGCTAAACGCAATTATCCGGAACGTGTCTCCCGTAGCAAAAACCTGGAAAAAATTAACCAAGTAAAAATTTCAGCATACAATTTTGTTTAAGGTTGTGAATGCAGGAAAAGATGGAGCACATTGAGAGATAGTTATTGAAAATCCATCAAGAGTCAGAAAACTGAAAGTGGCGAATCAGCTACAAAAAAGAAGAGTTGGTGATATGACAAACAAATGACATTTTTGCGACCTTTCCAGCAGACAGACAACAAATCAGTAATGTTGATGAACCCGAATCATCGGAAACTGAATTAGAACATGAAGGCACCGAAGAAGGCAGTAGTTTCGTTGATGCAGATGATGCAATCAGTCCCGAAAGCATTCTAATTTCTTCCGTGTCTAGACCAGAGTCTACACCGGAGCCTAGAATCGCCAGTGCAGCCCCAAACAAGTTGAAAGTATCAAAAAAAAATCTCACAATCAACAGAATTGAAAAGCATTGTATACAGCAGCAGTGCTACAAAATTATTTACTATACAAAAACTAGAAAAGAATATAGCATCCTGAAGCATCATGCTCAATAACAAAATTTTGTGATTGCATGGCTGAAACAGTGAAAACGTTCGCTCCACAACTGCAAATTGAAGTCAAATCCAAAATATTCGGTATAACTATCGATGCGAACTCACGAAATTTGAATTTCAGCGCAATGACATCTGATCCACGTTACGAAGCTGATTTGTCTAATCAATCACATCGATTCACATACTATGAGCAACAAAATCTAGCAACTATGCCGCAACCATCATTCGAGCTCCAGTTATATCAGTGACCATATCTGCAGCCTCAAACACAGCATTCGTCAGCCATTCCATTTGCGCTCTATTCTCAACCACATGAACAACATTCTTCAGCCTCATATCCGCCGTATTCTAAACATTCAATATTTACTTCTATACCATCACATTCAGCTGATTCTGACAATAGTGGTAACTATATAAAATACCATTTTATATTACATGGTATGTGATAGAAAATAGTGGCTTTCAGTTTATTACCTTCAGTTTCTAAGAATGGATTTTTATTTTTGTATTTTGATATTTGAATACATTCACTCTAATAAACATAAAAAATATACGATTATAATTTATTTACGTACCTTTATGCTATGGCAGGTCTTTCTTCCTTTGATATTGCTCTTCTGAATGAAGTGTTTTAAAATGTTAGGGCAGGCTCTGGAATATCCAGAAGTACTGAAAACTTGCCTGGAGTCATTCTGAAATACTAGAAAAATTTCTCCTTGTCTTCTTTCAGGTTGTTAAAAAGATGATGAAACTCTCCCAGATTTGCCCTCTTTTTATTAATAGGATGGACCCACATCCTTCTTTTATTGTGACTATTTTCGTCTTCATTCAATAATGCGGCCACTATAATGACGTCTTCTTCGCCAGAACTGCTAGTGATAGACATGTTTCTGTCACCGTTCGAAGTTAACTGAAATTCTCTTGAAATCGAACAAACAGCACCTTCCGTATTCTGGTTGTAGTTGAACAAGTGGGCAATGCTACTACCCGTCGACATCAGGCGACGGACAGCGCTGTGCTGTGCTGGACAAGTTAGCAACAAGCTTTAAGCTTATCGCCACTTGTCCGGCACAGCACGGCACGTCCCGTCAAAATACGGACAGGATTGGAACAATAAAATAATGGAACAATGAAAATGAATGGATCAGCGCCCACTAGCCCAGCGCCTCCGAGAGAGAGAGACAAACACAAGCGGCCAATCAAGCAGAATCAGAGACCACCCATGAGAGTCGCTATTAGGCAACAGACTCAGATTTCTAACTCACCACTTTTTCAGATTCAATAGAAAACACTAGCTCGCGATATAAAGACACTTATCTCCGGTTAGTTTTTGGGGGCTCCATGCATGAAAATACTTTCAAGTGAAGTTACGATTTGACAAAGTAAAAGCACCTAAGGGCTGGCTTTCAACTTCAGTAGGTCCACTCGTAAGAGTGAAGGATGGGATGTTCTGCACACAGTACCCGTATGGGGTAGATTTCAACTCAGGGCACTCAACCCGGAAGGGGTGGACCAACAATTGACGCTTGGGAGTAGGCAGTATGAGACTCTTGCAGAGAAGCGACGAGACTTGGAGTAGGCAGATTGAGACCCCGGAGTCAAGTCACAAAACACTCACAACGTATCACTACCTGAGGGGTAGACAGCTTGGAGGTCTGTGAATAATACCTAGAATTGAGTTCATAAAATAATAGTCTCGAAAAAAATGAAATAATTGTCGATATTGGGGAGGTAGAAACGACTGCAAAATATTAACAGTAAAAGTCACTTGATGATATTTTATAAGTGTTTTGGGTTGAACATGATAGCACGTCTACCTAAACTAGGGGCTAATGTGGGAAAATGTACATGTTGGATGAATATATCTTTCACATTCATCGTAATGTTTTCCATTATATGACATATCAGTGCGTATTTTGATTTTTTTGCATGTGTAAACTCTTAGGTATTCAGTTTCCTGTTTATAAACATCCATCATCCATCCACTTTTTATGTATTCGTGTATCATAATTAAAATATCATTTTCATGAATATCGTAGATAATAGATAGCAGAAATACTAAATAATTCATATATTCAACCCCAAACGTGTATAATTATCTCCGAAATCGAACAAATATCTTTGTTCATGAATATTTGATATTAAGAACTGGGAACCTCTGGCGTGAAATGAAATAAACTTTTCTTCTTCCAGAACAAAAATGATGGTTCTTGACTCGCGTTTCGGTACCTAAGTGACCATGTTCAAGAGATGATTAGACTGATAACGCTAACTTGGTTGGTGAAACGCGCGTGTTTTCATGAATATTGTTAGATTGTTATTGAAATTCATGATAAATACAATCGGAATCGATCTAACGTGAAAAATTTCGATATCAAACAGATAAAAAGGAAGAAAGAAAAACTGGAAAAAATACATTATTTCGTTGTAGTTTTATTTTTCCATTCATCAAATTCATTTTATGTCAATGTCTAGGTTAGGTTAGGTCGAAAGTGAGTGGGTCTATTCGACCATCCACCGCAACACGCAATGGTTTATTGAGGCTCTCAATATTTACATTCGATAGTAAGAGTGCGGCTTCACCAAACTCCAGGGTCCTCAAATCCTCATCCTGGATGCTAGATTATTGTAGGTCTACCACTTCTGATCTCATCTCTGACGCTGAAATCTCCTGAACGGAATTTAGCAAACCAACGGAAAACAATGCGTTCATCAACACTATCATTACCAAATAGCCCTATTGATGCACGGTATTATTTGATTCTCTAACATATCCAAATATTCAATTTTTGAGTTCGTTAGGTATGAACTTTACGGTATAAATGAGGATTCGTATCACTCCAATATCGACAATATCGACTAAACGTACATTCATCCGAAAAACAAATTTTATACAAGAAATTCTGATGCAAGTTGATCCGTTCAGTGAGTTTTCCACAAAACTCGATACGTCTATCGAAATCATCTTCGATCAATTCATGAACTAGTCTAATCTTATATGGATGAAATGTATACTTATGAAGGTTGTTGAAAACATGTGTACGACTGATTCCTGATTCTCGAGATAACTTAGTAAGAAATTGGGACTTTTCCATTAGTCCAACGTGCTCAAAAACTGCAGTACAGATAGCTTCATCGTTGACAACTTATAAATGGTTATGCTTTTTATTGTAAACAGATCCAGTTTTAATAAATTTGTTCAGTAATTCCTATACTTATTTGTGTCGTACATTTCTTCCTGGTTGATTATATGATTGAACATATGACAGCAGATTTAGCACTTTTTCCATTCAGGTAGTACAAAATCACTATTTCAATAAACCATTGCTTCCCAAGAATTCACAAAAACAGAAACACCAATTGTAACTTCACCTGGTAGGTGAAGACGTTTTTTTAAGTATACTTTATAAAAACACCTATGAAACCTAGGTAACAGATTGCACAGAAGTTCAAGTTCAGTTCATTTTCAAGTCAGATAATTTTTATTTCCATACTATAAGCTTCAGACCATAGTGTATACTATAAGCTTCAGACCATAGTGTATTCTACTTTGTTGAAATTTTTTTATCATGGAACATCTGATAATGCAAAACAATTGATCCATTAAGAAATGGTGATATGCTCTGGGGGTGCGATAGAGAAAGTTAGATCAAATGTGAATATGTCAATATGTTTCAAAGGTTATTCAGGGTGGCTAGTTTTCGTATCTCCCGAACCGTAAGATTTAGACTATATGTTTCATACTTTGTTGAAATCTGCTTATCATAAAGCATCTGATAATGCGAAACTATATAGGGTGATCCATTAAAGAAAATGTTGACATGCTCTGAGGGAAAGTAACATCAAATGTGAATATGTGCACTGTATATTTATTGAAATATGGGGCTACAAAAACACGACGTTAAAACGGACAAAACTTTTGAAATAACCCAATATTTGCGAATGACCATTTTACATATTCCACCATCTATATAGTCATCAAACATTCTCCTGCTATATATATCTACTGTGAACATGAAGTTTTGAAACCTGCTTCGATATCATGTCGGCCGATAGATGGGAAAGTAATTAATATTTGGTGGCAGAATTATAAATTACGCTGTAAGTGGCATATTGTCTTATAGATTGAATTTCATGCCAGATTTTGATAAAATCATAACCAGGTAACAACTAATTGGCTTTTCAGAAACTTCTGTCGAGAACAGCGAGATGAACAGCAGAAAATGAGATAGAGTTCGAAATTGGTTACTTCGGAGAGTTAATAATGCTAATTTTACAATTGCGGTACGTGCACGGTATTTTGATCTGTACTTTGGAGCTGAGTTGGAAAGAAATACATGAAGTTTCCTACAAAAGACTAACTCTTGATAGAAAGCAGATATATACCTGGAATACAAATATTTTAGATGTTACAGCCTTAGTACCTCACATCCAGGAAAAAATTCGAAGCCGAAAATTACAGAATTACTGGAATTTGTCTGTACTGGGGGTTTTGAGGTGATCATTCGAAAATAATTTCAACATGGTCTTGCTGTTGGATGAACAAGAAATATCTGTGAGACTCACCTCTGTGGCGTAATTTTCAAAAATGTCTGTCTGATATAATTCAATATCCAGCGCGGTATTGACCGGGGAGGAAGTTGTTTTCTGACAGGCATTCACCATAATCTACGGTGTAGATAGATGTGAGAGATGAATATATCGAGATTTTATTTCGAAACATCTATTTTCTAGTGATTACTATTTTGTCGATTGCTTGTTGTTTCGGTAACGTCTATGATAAATATTTTACTAATAAAAAAAATAATTTAAATTTGACCAAAACTTGGAGACTATTTACTCAGATAATAGTTCTCAATATCAGCAGGTTGTTATATATGAATAATGGATTTAGGATGACCCTTTTTTCGAAAGTTTTCCACATGTTTTATATCATGAGGGAGATTTTTCTCCTAACAATTCATCACATCCTTCTAGATTACTTCAGTTTTCAAGTTGTTTTCTGAATTGACGGTGAAGCGAATCACATTTTTTTTGCCTTCAACTAGTACCTATTATTTTCATTCACTGAATGTACAATCTCTCAATTCACAAAATTCCGCTGATAAGTTTCTAAGCATCACAATAAGCTCATCACTCTCAATGAAAATTTTAATCTCTTATCGTTTTTAAATTGATTTAATCCATGTCGCCGATAAGCGATATATTTCATAATGTCATTTTCGTAGGATACACTGTGTCATATTGTTGAACATTTGAAATTGCGGAAACCACAAAATTTCAAAAATTTTTAAGTTTGAATTTTATATTTGAATATTAACTTTTCACAGGGCCGTAGCTAAAAGGAAAACCAGTGGGGGAGGGAATCCAAATTTTCCCGACCCCACTCCAAAATTTACCAAATTTCGAAGTGCATACCCTAACGGGCTTATGCCCATTTTCTACTATTATTTTTTCTATCTTCACGGCCCGAAATTTCCCAAATTTTTCAAGTCGAAAACAGTGAAAAGTTGGTAATTTTGTAAATTTGTCACTTCAAAATTTGTCGACTGTTCAGGAATGTTTTCTTACTTGGGAGAAATTAAACTATTTGAAGATTTCAACCAACTCAGAATTCTCAAGTTATGCATGTTGGGAAATCCCAACCTTCTCCTGGTTCTTTCCCTTTTCTTATAACCTCTGCTTTTCTTTTATCTCATTTTTATTTTTTTTCAATTATTATTAATTTTTCTACTATAATTTTTTTTATCTTCATGGCCCAAAATTTCCCAACTTTTTCCTAAGTCGAAACAGCAGGGGGGGGCTTCCCCCCATCCCCCCATGACGACGGCCCTGGCTTTTCATGATAGAACTTCAGTTTATGCTTTCTCTTTATAGGTATATATTTTCATGAAATGGAAATTGAAGACAAATCCCAATGTATAAATATTTTTTCCATTTGGTTTTTCAATGAGTTTCAAACCATTGGTGTGACAATGAATTTTTTGGTTGTTGTTGAGTTATTATATATTTGAATTACAACTCAGTAGTTTCACATATTTCTATATGAAGATTGAGAAGTGAAATTCCAAAACTTTTTTCGAAAAAATTTGTCTGCTCCCATACAATTCATGCACGAGTGCTCCAGAACCAGATCGAATGTTATCAATAACTTGTAAGTAATTCAAATTTTCATCAGTGTTCTCAATTTTTCAATAATAATAATACTAGCGAACCGCCTTGGCCCCGCACGGGTGCAATGCTGATTTCAGAAATTTGGGAACACGGAGAAACAATGATGAATTGATAATTTTGTTTTATGTACGTGCCATTCTTCCTCGCGGCTGACGGGGGAAGTCGTATTATTGAAAGTTATTTAAATATTTGTTAATAAATCATACAAATCGAAAATTGCATGTTTTTTGTTGGAGTTTGAGAATGTCCATATAGGACGAAATTGCAGTAATGTTAGTTACAAATGAAACTGGTAAAAAACACATCAATTCAAGATTTGATTTTTCAACAAGAAATACTTATTAATGTGAGGAAATATCAACTTTTCTCTGGTTGATTTCTAGAAAATTTTGTCGACAGTTTATTCACAACTGGAATAATATCAAACAGAGAATACAGTAGAATAATGCGTGGCTCAGTGGTTCGTTCTTCTGTAATTAACCCAAGAAAGTCAAGTCCTAATCGAGAATTCTGTTTAAGAAAAAAACTGTTTAAAATCTGTTTTTCCGTTAATCAGCTGCCGCCCCCATACGAACGACAACTCTCAGAAGTTGAGAAACTTGTGCGAGCTAAGGACTAACGAGGTCTTACCTTTTAACGTGTGACTCCTAACACGGTTGCAGAATCATTCCAACTTCAACCAGATAAATTCTCTCGAGAAAAATATCTGGTCGAAGCAGGAATCGAACACATGACCTTCCGATCGTGAGTCGGACGCACTACCACCACGGCCAATTCCACAATGCCCAGAATATTTTTCCACTGAAAAATAATACTGGAACCTCTGGCATTAGATAAATCCAAAAAGTGCTCGTTTTTGGAACTATAGTTCAGTATCAAACATGCCTGAAGAAGCTACTGTGTTTGATCTCGCAAATGAAGTCTTAGGTATGTTAAAGATGGGTTTTCAACAAGTGTCCGCCAGTTTCACCACGTAATTCTGAAGCATCTCAGAATCGATCATTTTTATAACAAATTCCCATCATATATATCACATCTACAGAATGACATTATTATAAGAGGAAAAGAAAAGTACATTTCTCGAATACATCTAACAAAAATTATATTTCTTGTAACCGCCAAGAGTTATTTTTTGAGATTGCTCTAATGAGTCTAATGGTCTTTAATTAACGCCTGTCCACTTCAGAAGTTTTACTGCAAGAACAAATAACGATTGAATACAAATTAGTTAAAGCATCAAGCACCGTAATCGTTTTGAAAAAGGCATCTTCGATAAAAATTATAAAACTACTAGTATGGTTACACGGATGACGATTATCAAAATGATTGAATAAATATTATTTACACCAACATATTTGATAGAAATCATAAAATTACAAGCAGGATAAAAACGGAAAGAAAATGTTGCAAATTTATGGAATTTTCGTAATTTTGTTTTTTAGATACACTACCTCCATTGAAACATGAACTACAGAGTAAAGACAATCAATGAGTAGTTTCTACTCATTGTAGATCAGTCTCTCACTGTAAAATCAAACTTTTGCTGAATACTGTTAATTCTTGTTCTTAGGTTTGATTGATTATATTTATCTTTACAACTTTCATTCACTCGAAAAGAGGTTCGAAAATCTTCTTTTTTATATACTGACTACAAGATGATGAGATCACAATCTCAAGCCTTGTATTCATACTATTTTCCATTATTTTGTTCTAAATTTCTAAAATTTTGTTCTAAAGGCAATGACCATCGCCCATTTCACCAATAAAATGATTTTTCCAATCCTGGAAGCAGTCCTGATATAAATCCTTGAGCTCTTTTTCATGGGTCTCGTCAATCTTGGGAATAGGAAAAAGTCACAGGGGCAAATCTGGTGGATACGGTGGCTGTGGCTTGATTAC